>QLTV01002530.1:5233027-5290991 GCA_003457575.1 Thermophis baileyi | reverse complement strand
ATTTACCCTGGCAGTTTCCTCAATTTATGGAGGAGCTGAGAGAGAGGGAAAGTCCAAAACTGAATGTCAAAAAGAAGAAGGGGTGGTTGTGATTATTTCTGGCCCTCACTGATGTGTGGCTCCAAGGGAGTGGGGCTAGAAAGATTTTCCCAGTGATGAGGTAACAGCTTCCAACATAACTGGGAAAGCAATAGTATTACACTATGAATTAGGGATGGTCATGGTGTTTTATTTATAGTCAAGTATGGAATGCCAGGTTAAAGCTGTTGTCTGATATGATGACTGGTGAGGATTTAGAATCATACACAGAAATTCAATAATTGTAAATCTTTTTTACAATGCAGAAAATAATTAAGTTCAGGCCAAAAATATAATGTACCTATCATAGGGATATGTTGCTTGGGGTTACCCTGTCATTCATGATGTTCCCAAACAGTTTGGTGAAGACACGTTTAACCGAGCCAAGCTGTTGAATGTGGGCTTCCTGGAAGCCTTAAGAGATAATGAGAGCTATGACTGCTTCATATTCAGTGATGTTGATCTTGTGCCCATGGATGACCGGAATCTTTATCGCTGTTATGACCAGCCTCGGCACTTTGCTGTTGCCATGGATAAGTTTGGTTTCCGGTGAGTAAATGGATTGGGAATGTCGTTGCCAAATGGACTCAAACTTTGATTTGGATTGGAATTTCACTATGCTATTGGCACAGTATAGTATAACATACTCATAACTTCCCATCTGTTTCTTAATACATTTCAAAACCAGCTCTTTGGGATTTCATTCAGATGAAATTCTTAATTGGAGCTTGCAGGTATATGTAGTTCTTTTCACTCTGGTTATTCCTGAGATACCAGAGGCTCTTCGAGATTTTTAGACTTTTAGGAAGAAGCAGAATCTGGATTTGTTTTTGTTTAATAAATGCACATATATAAGATATAACTTACACTCACACTGCACACTTACCATACCTAAATCTGTCCCTTTCTGAAAATTCTGTTATCAGGCACGGATACATGCAAAATCTATGTATTAAGTGATGTAAAAACTTAGGCTGCAATGCCTTGTGAACATTTCATATTGTAAGCCTTATTATCAAGTGTTTCCAGAACATTGAAAATCAGCAAGAAAAAAAGATATGATCCTGGATTTATCAGATAGAATCTGTGGAGTCCAATTAATACGATGAGAAATTGGACAGCATTTAGAGAGAGCATGATATTGTGGGAATAATAAGGGACATAGATCACATCACACATACGGTTTAGAAATCGGGGCTTAATCTACAACAGGCTTTCCCTGGACCATCTAGATCTATGCTTCTGAACTTGTTTCTAGTTCGATTGATCCTCATCTCTCTTTCTTGTCCCCTGTAGGTTACCATACTCTGGCTACTTTGGAGGAGTCTCTGGCCTAAGCAAGACACAGTTTCTGAAGATTAATGGCTTCCCTAATGAGTATTGGGGCTGGGGTGGAGAAGACGATGACATATTCAACAGGTATGTGAGAGACTTCAGTTGGGCTAAGCCCATCCAGTTCTTGTTCTTCGGTGGGTTGGTTGGCATGAACTGTGTAATCCATTTTTCCATATAGCGTCTACAGCAGGGATCTCCAACCTTTCCGGCTCGGACTGGCGGAGGTGGTGGTGGGATGATGATGATGGGGAAGCGGGGGATGGCTTCATGCGTGCACCACTTTTACACATGCAGCTTCATGCATGCGTGCGCACGCATGTGCACTCGCCCACCACTTTCGCAGCTCAGTTCCGAACGGGCTGCAGCCCAGCCCAGGGCCATGGACCGGGGGTTGTGGACTCCTGAAGTACAGGGAATATTTGGACTGATTCTTTTTGCTGGATGGGATGGTTCTGCAGTTATATATACTGAATTTTTTTGTAATTACATTTTTATCCTTGATCAATTCATGAAAGCCAGGAACGTGGTGGGGAAGAATAGAGAGGAATTATTGTTAAATAATTCCATTATTTTAAAGGCTTGTTTGAAACTCACTGTTTTGCTAATCTCTGTCCTACACTGTTCTTTGCACAGGATCTCACTTAACGGCATGAAAGTATCACGTCCTGACGCTCGCATTGGGCGCTATCGCATGATCAAGCATGAGCGTGATCGGCACAATGAACCAAATCCCCAGCGGTAAGAATGTATCTGTGTTAACTTTCTATCTAAACCTCATAACTTTCACCATACTCTCAATCCACAGACTGCAAATCAATTTTCTGTTGCAAAAGTAACCTTCCAGACATCTATTGGAAGGTTGTGAGACTAATCTTTCAATGATCTTCTCTTTATCAAAGGGAAGTAAATTATATGCTGTACACATTTTTATGTTTCTCCTTGTAGCAGAGGAGTACGGACTATTTTGTGAGAAGAGGATAAAGACCATAGCCTTTGAAAAGAAAGCTGAAGCCACAATTTAAAAACTAAGGAAACTAAGATAAAGAAGTGGGTGGGAAAAGGGAAAGGAATTTGATTAAATAATTAAATAAATAAAACCAATATTTAATCCTCTTATATTTAATAGTTCCCCCTTCTATCAACATTGAAAAATAGAATTTGCTGAAAACTTTGGAAGGAGGTACGAAGTTATATCCTTGAGTCTTAGATTGTACTTCCCTGCTGTAACATGTCTCTGAGGGGAATTTTATGCTGTTCAGTCTTCTCTTTCCCATTCTACTCTCATTTGCCTCTCACTCCTATATATGTACATGTATCAATGATTAGATTAAAACTATGGTCTATTGATGCAGGAAAGGATAGAAGTGTTTGAACTGACTGCCTTAGCATTTACTATATAGAGCAGGGGTCCCCAGCCCTGGTCCATAACCCAGTCCGTAGTCTGTGGCCTGTTGGGAACCGGGCTGTGCAAGTGGTGGGCAAATACGCGAAGCTTCATTTGAGCATCTGCGAGATTAGGTTGCACGTGTAAAGCCATCCCCTCCCATCACACCACCGCTGCCGTCGGTCCATGGAGCCAGAAAGGTTGGGGACCACTGATGTAGAGAGTAGGGATAATGTGGGATAACTAGCATGGTATATATTTGATATTGATTTACATAGGTTTCTCTTTGTTTATCCGATAAGTGAGGCAGGATTGAATTCCTGTCAGCCTTAATCTTTAAATATAATCAGTTTTCACTGTTCTCTTGCCAACCATTTCACTTTGAATTCCAATCAGGGTATGTAATTTGAGGAAGATTCTTGTATAACCTCTTCCTGAATGTTGTGGGCTCCATGGGCTCCCCATGCGTTCAGATGATATAATTTAGTTTTGGCAGCCCTGTATAGAACTTACGGAATAACAAATGCATTATGGTGGAAACTACAGAGACTACTGCATCATTCATTAATTTATGTAATGTTATGTTATGTAATGCACTGATCAGAATCCCACCAAATGATGTAATGTTGTATTTAATCTTTTGTTCCATTCATTTGAGGGGTTGTTGTTGTAGCCTGTGCCAAAGTTAACTGTAAAATATAGGTGAAATATGAGGTTCTGTTTTGTTCTTGTGGCAGGTTCACCAAAATTCAGAATACCAAGGTGACCATGAAACGCGATGGCATTGGTTCACTGCAGTACCACCTCGTGGAGATGTTTCGCCGTCCCATGTACACCAACGTAACTGTGGATATTGGCCGACCGCCGCCACGCCCTTCTCGGGGTTGACTCTGCTGCTTGGCCCTGCCCATGGTCCCATGCATGAGGAGCAACATGGATCTCAGCCCTGACTGGTTCAGAGGACTGTGTCCTGACTTGGATGACCTGTCTGCCTCCTTCATGGGAAAAGGGGAAAGGCTCAGGACACACCTTTGTCTTGTCCTTGCCTTTGGCTGAAGACCAGCTCCTTAACACCAGTCAGTTCTCCGCAGTGCCCTTCAGATTGGAGAATGAATGTGTGTTACATGCTTGGTCCGGTGTTTCAATTTTGGGCAGAGCCAAGCTCCAATTGCTGAGGAAGGCCCTGAGAGCAGAGAAGAAGCCTTGTGTAGGGCTTTGACCTTCCCTTTGTCTCTGGCAGAGTCCATCCTCTCCCTGAACTTTTTGCAAGGCTGTGTACCTGAAAGATTCCAAGGTGGGCTGCTCTTTGCTTCTTCTCACAGACTGAAGGACTACTGCCTTTTGAGCCTTTCTTCCAGGCACAGTCTGGTCTCACAATGACTGCCAGCTACCAAGGTGTAGAGATGGTTCACAATTGAGGAGAGCTCCATCGCCAGTAAAAGCTCTAACGGGTCTGGCCCACTGCCCACCTCCATTCATGGCTTGGTGCTGTCCCCTGCTGGATCCTGGATGCTTTTTTCTGACTCCAGTACACAGGGGTGTTTTATACAAATCCTCATTAGAATACTTGAGTGCTTCCTGGGTTAATGTATGTGTAGCCTGTCTGGCATGGTACAACAGGACTTTCTTCTTAGCTGTGATTTCTCTTCTTCCTTTCAGTGGAGCAGATTGGATGGGTAGTGAGGTTGTACCTTTTAGTAGGGTGGATAGATGGATGTATGGTTTGACGTACCCTAAAGTGGGCTTGCTCCTCACTTTTATAAGCACGCAGAACCTATAGCCATTGTTATAGAACGGAATAACGTGAAGGTAGATTTCAGCCTGTTTTCCCTTAATCCACTACCATCCCAACTTCCACTCCTCAAGCAATTCTAGCAGCCCTACAGTTTCTGCCAGGCATCCTGCCCTTAACCACTCATTCTTCTTTTTTTTTTTTTTATCAAACTACCCTCAGTCACAGCCCTGATGGTATCTTGGTGGCAGTCCTACACCTAGTCCTTGGAGCTAGGAAGCTGCTGGTGTTCCTTCATTCTGGTTATGGTGCCTGGCAAGTAGAATCACCTGCATCTGTCCACTTTGGGGTGACAACTGGGCCAGGCTGGAAGCCAGGCACCAGCATGTCAAATAGCCCGGGTGTTGGTGACTTTTGTACATTTGAATGTTTTGATCCCTTTTCAAGCCTATGGTGAATGCAACACTGGTCACTGTGATCAGACTTTTGTATTCAGTAAAGTTTCAAAACTTGGAAACTCCTTGTGTCTAGAATTCTGTAGGAGACACTGGGCTGGGACAGCCCATACCATTGCCTTTATTAATCTAGTGCTCTCCAGACATGCCAGGACTTCAGTACCCAGAATTCTCAGCCTGGCTGACAATGTTGCTTGTTGAAGTTTGTGGAAGACACCAGATTGGACATTCCTCATCTGTGGTTTCCTTTCCTTTATTCTTCTTAGCAAGGCCAAATTCAAGACATTTCCAAAATGCATTGTAGTTTCTCACACTAACTTGATTTTAGGGGGTAGAAACACGAGTAATTGGCCCAGGAAATTATGCGTATAGTTGTAGAGGAAAGAGCAGCTGTTTTGTAAGGATCCTTTATTGTCACATAGTCAAGGAGTACATGCAGATGAAGCTATTCAGTATAACACTGTACAAAAGAGCTGTCTTTTGAGTGGAATTGACTGGAATTCTGGGAGGGGAAGATAGGAAAGTCAAATCCTATATAAAATATATCAGAGATTGCTATTGGCAATGTGTTTGGGGGAGCAGGGATGGGAAAGTTGTTGCCTTGCAGCTGTTGCAGAATTATATCAACTAGCAACCCTAGGCAGGAGTGCCATTGGCAAGGGATGATGGGAATTGTAGTGTAGCAGCAACTGAAGTGTCTTTTATAGACGGTCTAGATAGGAGGAGTAGGGAACTGGACTCTGATCAGAGTCTAGGATAGGTAATTGTAGTTTGGAGTTGGCAGGAGAGTATCTGGTGGGGTTTGTTTGTAACAGCCCTTAAAGCAGCGGTTCTCAACCTGTGGGCGCTAGCCGTTGAGAACCACTGCCTTAAAGAGATTATGAGATGTGGTTAAGGAACCACTTAATATTTAAAGGGGTTAGGAATGGTGCCTATTTGGAACTTGGCATCCTGCCAGCTGCTCACATTTAGCTAAGCGGTTTCCTTCCCAGTAGCCAGCATCTTGGCCATCGTGACAGCGGCAACGAATACAGGGAGCGACCCAGATGCTATCTCCAGCAGGAATAATGTTGTGTTGGCTCCCATCTACATAACAATTTGGTCCTGTGGGAATAAAAGTATTTTCTCAATGTTTCACCAAGATTTACCATGAAGATAAGAGAAAACAACAGAGGTCATCAGTCTGCTCTCACTTGGCCATTTATCCTTTAAAGTCCACAAGTCTTAAAGTTGCCAAGTTTGAGGACCCCTGCTCTAAATGTAGCTTGCACGAGTTATCAGAAACAAAATGGGTTTTCTATGTGGGTGTGGCATAGAAAAGGCAAATACAGGTAGTCCTCACTTAATGGCCACAAATGAGCCTGGAATTATGGTTGGTCAGTTGAGGTCATTAAAGCAGATCACCATGTGACCTTGCCTGATTTTACAACTGTTTTTATGATGCTCACAAAATGAATCACCACAGCCATTAAGTGAACCACAGGGCCATTATGGAAACCACATGGTCATTAAGCAAATTCATTTGCCTGTAATGGACATTTTTTGCCAGAAACCAGCAAAAAACACCACAAACTGCAAAAAAATAATAATAATAATAGCAAATTGCAATTATACAATCACAGGATGCTGTAACCGGTTAGAAATACAAGCCAGTTGCCAAGCACCCAAAATGTGATCATCTGACCACAGTGTGTACGTGTGCAGCAGTCGTATGTTTGAGGAGGAGTTTGTCATAACTGAACAATTGAAAGGACTGCCTGCATTCCCAGATTTTGGAACATAAGTAAGAGTATAACTTTATAGTACTTACATTAGCTGCAGAAATTCTTTACATTTTCATTAGGGCACCCCTCAAAGTGGAAAGCAAGCGCCATAGCCCAGTGGTTATTTGGGAGTAGCACACCTTTCCCTTAATTTCTCACCTTCCTTGCAGATGGGGCAGCAATGGCCTTTCTCATAGATGGGATTGACACACGGTGGAGGGGCACAGTCTGCTACCAGGCAGCGGGCAATTCCATCCAAGTCACAAGTACACTGCTCGCATTCGGAAGGCTGGGGGGGGGGGGAGGAAACAAAGGTTGATCAATGGGCCATGGCAATTTGCAATCACTCCTCTATGTGCACAACAGCATTGGAAGAATTTATTCCCAAGCTGTGCCCATCCTGTGTAATACTTTGCAACATGCATATTCTTACAGACTGGCACAAAACTTATTTTGAAGGTTATTTGTGCACTGTCACATTGTCATACTGCAAGGTTCTGGAAGATGCCTTCTGGGCAAGCCGCCCTCTTCTTTTTCTTCATTCTCTCACTACAATGACTCTCTTAGTGCGGTGCGAACAGTTCACTATCACTGCAGTCACATAGTAAGTATTTGCAAGACATAATTAGTCCCCTTTAAACAAAAACTTGACAGAGACAAACAGAATGACTGATTTCAGTATTGATCTCATGCTTAAGCAACTTCCTTCTTGCTTACTCACACTTCCCTTTTCAGGTCCTGCTGAAGTCTCTTCCAGAAAGTTGTTTTCTAAAAAGCATTAAGAATAAGATGCTGCCATGTTGCTACTGGGATCCTCCCAGCTGAAGAACCTCATATTTGTGCCCAAATCTGCCATAATAGTGCTACGGCAACAGTTTTTTTAAAAAGGCAAGTGTGTTATCCAAGCAAGTGGGATAAAGACATGCCCAAAAGATTTGTTTGGCAGACACCTTACTTCTCCATAAGTGATACATTTTGCAAGTATTCCCACATTTTTCTGCAATTTTGTAGCACTTACAAACATTTTCATAGACTTCTCAATACTAAGATGACACCATCAGAGGGCACCATCCATCCAGATTGGCTTCAGTTTTAGGAGAAATGCAAGCCTCCAATAGGATCTCTTGAGCTATTACCACTTTTATATAGTAGGAAAAAAATAAATTTATGTTCTGATTATGCATGTAAAGATTGTGGTATGGAATTTCAGATCAGGATGTACTAAACACATCTACAACAATGGAGGTGATTTCCTCCAGGAATCTTATGACAGGATCTGCACTTAAATATTCAACAAAGACGTTACTGTTAGTTTCAGTTCATTATATCTCTAGTAGCAAAGCCTACCCACTAGTGTTAGGGAAGCCAAACTAACGATAATGAATAAATATAAATAAGTAACAATCAGCTTGACCCTATTCTCAATCCACTTGTGCCCTTTCTGCCAGCTACCATATTTACTTAAAGATAAAATCCTCACATTCTTTGCTGTATTAAATTCCTTCTCCATTGGACCAGCAAATGGTTATATAAACTCACACCTCTGTTGAACTGTTGAAATCATTTTAGTTGGTCACATGGACATTATAGGCCTGTTGCCAAAAGACATGATCAGAATTATAAAACTTAAAAAGAATTTTTTTTTCCTTTAATGTAAGATGCTTTCCACAGCTTTTTAAAAATCCACAAAGGCTTTCCAGATCTGATTTGGCAAGATGTTGCCCTATTCTGGTGCTGTAAACAAGCAAAGAATTTTTCCTTCTTCCTAAATTGTTTGCCTTGTCGCTTGTAATACTAAACATAATCATTTCAGTTAACCTCATTTAAAAAAAAAGCTATTTGCCAACAACATTTGACTTTTATACAAATGCAAGGTGTTACAGTTTCATTGTTACATTTACTAAAAACCAAACATGCAATATTGTACCCATCTCCAAAAAGTTCTGGGCAAACTTCAAAGTGTAGGCCTCTCTAAAAGGGCTGTTGCGTGCCTCACAAACAATGGGAGGGAGGAAGCACTCCCTTGTTTCAGCAAGCCTGAAAAAAAGATGCCACTTTTTAAAGTGAATTAACTTTAACGAATTTAACACAGTTCTGTTGGCACAGAAGCATGAAAAAGGTTGTGGTTGCTCTAATGAATAGGGGGAGGTGCTTACTCATGAGATCCAAAGCACTTCTCTCAAATCATTTTCAAGTGCACACAAAAGCCGAGGTGGCGCAGTGGTTAGAGTGCAGCACTGCAGGCTACTTCAGCTGACTGCTAGCTGCAGTTTGGCAGTTCAAATCTCACCGGCTCAAGGTTGACTCAGCCTTCCATCCTTCTGAGGTGGGTAAAATGAGGACCCAGATTGTTGGGGGCAATATGCTAACTCTGTAAACCGCTTAGAGAGGGCTGTAAAGCACTATGAAGCGGTATATAAGTCTAACTGCTATTGCTATTGCTATCTTACTCATTAAGGAGTGAGAGAGCAAAATTAATGGGAAGGGAAATAATTATTTTTGGTGAACTAGGCTCCCATCTGCTCACTGCAAAATGTCTCTTAAGAACACTCAACAAAATTGACAGCAAGGACATTATCTGCTCACTGTCCAGTTATGAGGATTGGCCCTTGCTTCATGGGAATGATTCATGTGATTCTCAGGCGCAGGGAACCCAGGAGTAGAACAGGCTTTGATCTTCCACCCCAACATCTTAGTCTAGATCTGTTTATTCAGCTATTGGTAACAATCTTTGCCTCTCCCTCATTGCCCAGTTCCTCCTGGCCAGCAAGTTCTTTGGCCTGACAACTCACCTCTTAAAATACATTGCAAACAATTTTAGCAGCAGCCAGAAAGAAGGTACCAAAGTGATTTAGGTCTGGACTGAGAAATAGAGAATAGTCGAATAGACAGCAATTGTACTACAGGCAACAAAGTCCTTATTTTACTTTTGTGCTGTCGAGACACTTTGATTTTAAGAAACCTCTTCTTTCTCATTTCTAATCTAGTGCTTGTCACCTACCTCACTTTCTAATACACTAAGACAATCCTCGAAGTGGCAATCCAGTTTCCATTTCACAGCCAACTATGCTCCACGAAAACCAGGTCTTGCCTCTGGACTGAACAAGTCAAGATTATATTGTTCACGTCCCAACTCGGATCTTCAATAGACGGAGGTACTTCTCAACTACTTTGCTTGTTAGCAGCTTTCACTTTGAGCCCTGATTAAGGAGGTTCGCACACCACCCATCCCTGCCTGGCCTCGATGTTGTTGCCTGATGGTTTTTCACACTCACACCCCGCGTTCGTTTGCTTGCCTCACCTGGAAATGCTGGCCCAGGTCATAAACCTGTCCTCGGTGCTCACAGCCGACGCGTTCGCAGCGCGGACAGCAGTCGCCCGGATAGTGGCTGACGTGAATGCAGGCAGGCGGCAGAGCGGCGCAGTCCGTGCGGGCACAAGCTGGTCCTTCCGCCGTGCACTCACACTGGATGCAGTGGTCACTATCCAGGGAATACCATTCCCCTAGGAAGTACAGGCTCCCGTTGGCATCGCAAGTGCTGACTGGCCCCGCCAGCCCGGGCCGAGTCACCATAGCCAGCAGCGATGCCAGGCTCAGCAAAGGAAAGGGCATCGCGAAACTCCAGGGGCGGCTGGGCAGAGCGGAGAAGCGGGTGGCGAAAACCCCCGAATCCGCTTTTCTCCAGGCAAAAGGATCCAGCCCGCGGCTGACAAGCAACCTGGCCGGCCCTGCGCTCCTTTGCCCTTTGTGCAGCCGCCCGCCCCGGACTGAAACCCGAGCACCCCTTCCCCAAAAGGGAGGGCGGAACCTCGGAGCTGGGAGGGGCAGATGCATTGGCCCCCCCCGCCTGCTTGCTTTGCCTGCCAGGCTGGTCCCGCGCTCCACCCCGCCTTCACAGCCCCCGCGCTTCCCCCCCCAAACCCTCCGAACTTCGCACCTCGAAGGATCGCGCTGCCTCCCGGCTCGGATGCCCCCGCGCCGCCTTTCCTTCGATGCCCCTTTACGGTTCCGGGAACGCGAACTGAGGAAGAAATGTAGCAAAGTGGCCGGATCGGATACATCCCACCCTTTGCCAAAAGGCTGTTTCCGAAGGGTGCTTGTCTGCACGCTGGGCTCGCGGCTGTTTCAGCCTTCCGGACGCGGCTCCTTTAAGAGGCGAGGTTTCCGAGGAACGGGGTGGGTGGGTTACCATAGAGACAAGGAGTTGATGCTCCCGAGAGCTCGCGCGGGAAGGTGAAGAATTGGGGGGGAAGTGGAGGGAGGGATTGCCCCCCCCCGTGGAGCTGCGTGCAGAGGGTGTTGGTCAGTCTGCGGGCAAAAGCGAGAGGGGCGAGGAATTAAGTTGGCAGCACGATCGAAGCTGGGCCCAGTGTAGGGGAGACGGCGGGGTTAGTTTGGCCAGGCAAATAATACCGGGATGAGCTGCTAAAAATGTTGGAGCTGGGGATAATGGAAAACAGGTGGGTTTGTTGGCTGCAGGGAGTAGTGAAGTCTTCCCAAACTTTTTCCTCCTTTGCCCCCCAAAATATCCTTTTTTACCCAATGTAAGTAAAACGGTTAAATGTTCTTGTGGTTAAAAGTAATGGGCTCGTTTGTTGTTATTCAAAGGAGAAAAAAAAAACCACTTTAATCAAAGGTAGGTAATTTCCCCAGGTTTGGGAAGAACTGGATCACTAGGTTTTAAATAGATGTGCGATTATGAGTTTGATGTATTGCTTAGTGGGTTCAGGGACTGTGACCTTGCCTTGTTGTGAATGATTAATACACAGTAATGATTATTATTATGGCTGGTCACACCCTTAGATTGGATTTGGCCATTTTATTAACCTGTTGAGTCCTTCTCAAAGATTTTGGATAGGCAGATTTTAATTATTAATAAAGCATAAAATGCAACATTAAGCCTAATAATAATAATAATAATCTACTATTATTAATCTACTCGGAACATCATATATTTTAAGAAGATACTTGGTTGATACCTAGGACGCTGGCAGCAACCCGTATCAACCATTAGCACCAGTCAGTGGTATTTGTGACACTTTTAAATGTTCAGTTGACTGAGTTTCATGTTTAATGAATAAAAGAGATTATTATTATTATTATTATTATTATTATTATTATTATTATTATTATTATTATTATTATTATTATTATTATTATTATTATTATTATTATTATTATTATTATTATTATTATTATATGATATTAGTTAATGCTGCTTGTGAAGAAATGGAGATAAATTGCCAGGTGTCCTTGCATTGGGTGCCTGTCACTTGCTATTTAATCCGTACATCTCCTTCTTTCCTCTAATGCATTAGACCTGGGAATTTCTATTGTTATCTTGGAATTGGACTCTGCCCCCATGTTCCCCTTGTCCAGTTTCTCCTGGGAGCCCTTGAAGCCAGTGCCATCGCTCTGGAGGATGATAGAAGAGCAGCTAGCACCCAGCGAGAGACTGGAAGTGAAGGCTATTTTGGGAATTGATCTCGTGGACCACAGCTTGGAGCTTCATAATGAGGTTTGGAAGAGGAACTTCAGGGCCAACTGTATGACCTAAAAGTGTGGTTTATGCATTTTCCTATTGAAATAATATGTATAGAGCAGTGGTGAAATCCATTTTTTTTACTACCGGTTCTGTGGGCGTGGCTTGGTGGGCGTGGTGTGGCTTGGTGGGCGTGGCTTGGTGGGCTTGGCAGGGGAAGGATACTGCAAAATCTCCATTCCCACCCCACTCCAGGGGAAGGATACTGCAAAATCTCCATTCCCTCCCCACTCCAGGGAAAGGATACTGCAAAATCTCCATTCCCATCCCACTCCAGGGGAAGGATACTGCAAAATCCCCATTCCCTCCCCACTCCTGGAGGAAGGATATTGCAAAATCTCCATTCCCTCCTCACTCCTGGGGGAAGGATATCGCAAAATCCCCATTCCCTCCTCACTCCATGGGAAGGATACTACAAAATCTCCATTCCCTCTCCACTCCTGGGGGAAGGATATTGCAAAATCTCCATTCCCACCCCACTCTGGGGCCAGCCAGAGGTGGTGTTTGCCGGTTCTCCGAACTACTCAAAATTTCCGCTACTGGTTCTCCAGAACCTGTCAGAACCTGCTGGATTTCACCCCTGTTATAGAGGCGCTACAAAAATCACCTCCTCATTTTGAATGGGTGTGGATGTACCACATGTACATGTCACATTACCATCCCTTGAGTTTTTGACAAAGAGCTTAATTGAATAAAAACTTCATTGGTATTATGTATATGGAGCTGCTTTAATGTGATGTGCTTTTTAACATGGGAACTGTAATCCGAATACTTTTGGAAGACTAGGTTGGGGAAAGGTGCTGAAAGTACACATATAGGACCCCACCAGCCAGTTTGGTCTAGTAATTAAGGCCTCAGGCTAGAAAGCAGGAGACCACAAGTTCTAATCCTGCCTTAGGCATGAAAGCAGCCTGGGTGACTTTAGACTAGTCACTCGCTCTCAGTCCAAATCACCTCACAGGGTTGTTGTGGAGGAAATAGTAGGAGAAAGGTCTGTTGGATATGTTCGTCACCTTGAGTTTTCTGTAAACATAAAAGAGGTGGAATACAAATAAAAATAATAAAAAAGTGAGGAGACTAGACATTTCATTTGTCATTTAGTGTATGCCACATGGAACAAAGATCTCTTCAATCAGAGCCATCTGGATGCTATTTAGTAATGTGAACTGATTAACGTTGATATGTTTGGCTAAAGTATCTATAATGTTTTGCCAGTATTATATTTTATACTTGTGGTTCCCTACACTTCATTTCAGCAGTCTGTGCAAAGTTACTGTAGAACAGGGGTGTCAAATTCAATTTCATTGAGGGCCACATCAGGGTTGTGTTTGACCTTGGTGGGCCGGGGTGGGCGTGGCCAGCATGACATCACTCATGTCTGGGGGTGTGCCTGTGGTAGCCTGAGTGCTCTGCCATGAAAACAGGTTCCTGGGCCCCATTTTCGGCCGCAACGGCCTCCTGCTGCCCTCTGACAGCAAAAATGGAGCTTGGGGGAGGCGTGCGTGTCCTCCCCGAGCTCCATTTTCGCTGGCAGAGCCACCGTGGGCTGGTCTTTTGCTGTTTCCAGGTTGGCCCCGCAAGCCAGATCTAAGCATCCCATGGGCCGGATTCGGCCCGCACACCTTGAGTTTGACACGCCTGCTGTAGACTGTTGAGTTCTGGAGAAAACATCTCTCTTTTCACTGCTTTTGAAATACAAACATATAGTTATTTTGGGAAAAATTCACAGTTATAATCTGAGAACTGCAGAGCATACGCCCATTAGATGCAGGGGTGGGTTCCAACTTACCTCGCTGCCGGTTCGCTCCCTCCCGCGCCGCGTGGGTGCGCTGCGTGGGCGCGCTGCGTGGGCGCGCGCATGCGCAGTAACAAAAAATCCCCCCCCAAACAAAGCCAAAAAAAAGATGGCGACTGCATGCACAGTGCCGGAAGTCGGCTTCTGCGCATACTCAGAAGAAAAAATAAAAAATAAATCAAAAAAAATCAAAAAAAAATTCAAAAAAGAAGATGGCGGCCCCCACAGACCGGCACCGACCGATCCGGTTTGTTGATGTCATCGTGACATCACCAGCGGGTTGCTACTGGTTCAGGTGAACCGGTCCGAACCGGGAGGAACCCACCCCTGATTAGATGTAGCCCAAATAGGAGGATTATGACTTCAATTATTTCTCTCTCCAGTGATCAAATTTTGGTCTCAAGCTGTTTGCTGTTGTTTGTTTTTGCTTTTTTGGCCAGTTCAATCTGGATGTCCCAACTACTTTCAAAGTCTACTTTAGATCCTGTAAGGGAAATTTATCTGCTCTGAGAAAGCCAAATTGTAAGAGTGAATTGATGTATTGCCTTCTATCTCATCTGCAAGTTTCCCTTTTGACTCATGTCAGCTGGCTTCTAACACTTGGCTAGAGTCCCTAGTCAGTGCTATTTCAAGCCCTTTGTTCTACTCCAGTCATTCACACCCTTTATTCAGCCTGGGGCAAAGAACAATAAACATTCCAAAATCCTTTCTCATGCTAATGGATTTACTTCTCTCTGCATGGATTAGTTAAAATCTGCTATGCATGTAAAAATAAAGAAAGTAGAATAAATAACAAGGGGTGGATGGACAGAATCAAGATATTACTGGAAGGTTTCTGGAAGTGCTGTGGATTGTCCCCAGAAATTGGTTTATCCAGATAGCCGTCAGAAGTCAGGCCTGATTCAAAGACACCTAATTCCCTGCCTACCAAGATATGCTTTTCCATCTATATCTTCCTGGGGTCCATGACTCCAAAGCATCAGAATTTCTATTGTAAATAACTCACCATCCCTTTTGAGGCTTCTTACCTACCTTTCTATTTCCTTTCAATTTCAAGCTGTCATGTGGCACAAGGAATACCTAATTTCACTGCTCTGCTCTTGTCCCCAGTCAGAACAGCTGAGAAGTTGTTCAGTAAAGTAATTGCATTTTTGTTGATACTGTATGTAGGGCCAGGAAGGGAGTGCTGGAATTTGTCCTCCAATAATGTCCTTTGTAGGCTCGGGATATTTTGTCTGCAGAGTTCAATACATTCCCTTCCTTCCTCACAGGGGAAAGCAATAGTTGTGAAGGGATATGAATTCAGCTTTGCAGCTTTTATGGAATATCAATGGTACAAAGATGATAGCAATACAGTCTTCTCTTGCATTGGGTGATAATACAGATAGTCCTCGACTTATGACCACAAGTGAGCCCAAAACGTTTGTTGCTAAGTGAGACAATTAAGTGAATTTGCCCAGTGGTGAAATCCAATTTTTTTTACTACCGGTTCTGTGGGCGTGGCTTGGTAGGTGTGGTGGGCGTGGCTTGGTGGGCATGGCAGGGGAAGGATACTGCAAAATCCCCATTCCCTCCCCACTCCAGGGGGAAGGATATTGCAAAATCTCCATTCCCACCCCACTCTGGGGCCAGCCGGAGGTGATATTTGCTGGTTCTCCGAACTACTCAAAATTTCCGCTACCGGTTCTCCAGAACCTGTCAGAACCTGCTGGATTTCACCCCTGAATTTGCTCCATTTTATGACCTTCCTTGCCACAGTTGTTAAGTGAATCACTGCAGCTGTTAAGTTAGTAACACAGTTGTTAACTGTGTTAATGGCTTCCCCATTGACTTTGCTTGTCAGAAGGTCGCAAAAGGTGATCATATGACCCTTGGACACTGCTACCATCATAAATATGAACCAGTTGCCAAGCATCCGAATTTTGTCAGTCTGTGACCATGGGGATGCTGCAGCGGTTGTAAGTGTGAACAATGGTCGTAAGTCACTTTTTTTCAGTGCCATTGTAACTTTGAATGGTTATTAAATGAACTGTTGTACGTCGAGGACTACCTGTATTCTGTGCTAGTCTGAGTGTGGAGAGTAGGTATTTTAATGTCAGAGTGGGGGAGTGTTGTTATTATTATTTTTAAATACATTTTATCAATTTTGTATTTATTACATTTCTTAGTGCTTAATAAGCATCGTGTTATCTGGGTATTTAAATTGCTTAACAATACAAATTCCATTCTTACTCTCCACCCCTTTTTTCCAACATTGGTAGAATAAGTTCCATGTTTGATAATATTCTGTGTCTTCTTTCTGTTTGATTTTCAATGTAAGTCTATCCATTTCTGCACAATCTAATATCTTCTTAATTATCTCTTTGTCGTGCAGTGTTTCTTCATTTTTCCAATATTTGGGGGTTATTATTGATAATCATCTTGTAGAATAACTTTGCCCATCTTTTGTTAAAGGGTTGTTGTGGCATAATAGCTCCCTCCTTGATTCTAAAATGCTTTTCAGAGCAGCTCCCCTCAACTTTCTGTCCTCCAAATGAATTGGCACTACAGTTGCAGACTGGGAATTTTGAGAGTTACACTTCCAACACACGTAGGAGGATGGAGGTTAGAGAGAGTTGTTCTATAATTTCACAACCTATGCCCAGTCCCTAGACCAGTGATGGCGAACCTTTTCGGCACTGAGTGCCCAAACCGGAATGCACGTGCATGTGCATGCGTGCATGCGCCGGAGCGCCGGAAACCCGAAGACCAGCTGGCTGGTGCGCATGCCTGTTTTTTGGCCATTTTTTTGGCCGTTTTCAGGCCATTTTCGGGCCATTTTTCAGGCCTGTTTTGGGCTGTTTTTTGGCTGTTTTCAGGCTGTTTTCTGGTGCTCCGGCACCTGCAAAGACCAACTGGCTGGTGCGAATATGCGCGCCGAAAACCAGAAGAGCAGCTGGTGACAGCACGCGCGCCCACAGAGAGGGCTCTGCGTGCCACCTCTGGCACACGTGCCATAGGTTCACCATCACGGCCCTAGACAAATTAAAATGTTACTAAGATATATGAGCCGTGATGGCGCAGTGGTTAAAATGCAGTATTGCAGGCTAACTCTGCCCACTGCCAAGAGTTTGATCGTGACCGGCTCAAGGTTGATTCAGTCTTCCATCCTTCTGAGGTGGGTAAAATGAGGACCCAGATTGTTGGGGGTAATATGCTGACTCTGTAAACCACTTAGAGAGGGCTGTAAAGCACTGTGAAGCGGTATATAGGTCTAAATGCTATTGCTATTGCTATAATGGGAATCCAGACAAGGCAAGGAAACTGCAGGCTGCTTCAGCAATCCAGTCTTGAGTTTTATGACATAGATGAATTTAATGGAGAGTGTTATTAATCATAACATAATGTTGTATGCATTATTATCATTCATGAAGTGTGCTACTGTAAGTCTTGTAGTTACTGTACATCTGCTTTTGTTCTCTTACTTTTGTCTTTAGTTTTTGCTTTTTAAAACTTTTTTCTTTTAAATTAAATTCCTCTTTTCATATGCTGCTGCTGTCTTAAGGGATTTTTTCCCCCCGCATATGTTTTCAATCCATAGATCTCTGTTGTATGAGCAGGATGTTTTTCTTTTTTGAATTTCAAAAGATTCAAAGAAAATTAATTGTTTCTGTGTCTGTGTTTTGAAATTGATACATGTAAAGGAAGTAGAGTATGGGGGCATATGAGAGAGCCTTTGGAAAAGAAGGGTGAAAAGATACAGGAAATAGCCAAGTGAGATGATGAGTAGCACAAATGAGATGAGGAAGCAATGATTATAGAAGGTAGCTCACACAAAGAGAAATAAAAGGGAAGGACAAGTAAGACAACATATCTATTGCAGTCTTCCCCTTTGTGATATCTGCTAAGATAGGATGGGCAACAGTTATTATTTTGAGACAAATGACAACTACCATGAGCTGTGGCCAAACGTAGCTGGATGTACAAGTTTAGAGAAGAGTGGTACAAAGTGATAGCATGCTAAGGAAACTTGCTGGAAAATTTTGAGTCAGTTTTATTTGGTAATTAAAACATTGCTGGTCCTAGGATTTAAATCCATCATCAGTCACAAAAGTTCCTAGGTGACTTTGAACCAATCACTGCATTTTAGTCCACCCAACCTCACTGGATTGTTGTGGAGGAGGAGAAATATAGGAGGAGAGAGCACTGCTTTGAGGTTGTGAAGAAAAGGTAGGATATCACATAAATGATTGATTTTGACATTTTGGAAATGCATCAGATATTTCCAGAACCTCCACAACCATTTTTACCAATCTTGCAGCCTACCTAACATGTAGGTTTGTACCATTGTATCGAAGATTATTCAAGACTGAATCTGAACCCCAACCCAGATCTGATCTTGCAACATTATCCTGGGACGCGTATATTTGCCTTCATTTGTGAAGATTATCAAGGCTACATTATGACTTAGTCTTTCAAAAGGGAGAGTTTCTGCATGATGTCATTATCTTGCTCAATTTAGCTTATGAATCTTTGAACAAAGAAGCATCTGGAATGCAGCAGGAATGCTACAACTGTAGTCTTCAGGTGTGTAACTATTTCTCATTATTTGGGCACATGATGGAAGGGCATGGAAAGATTAACAAATGACCTCCTTGGGATTTGTATCATGCAACTCTAAATATTTTGGGGTATGCCCGATGCACACAGTCAAGCCTCCTCCCTCTTTACAGGTAAAGACTCTCTTGGAATTCTGTCAAGAATTGCAATTGGACCATTTTGAGCAAAGACCTGATAACTGCATCTTGCTGGCTGCTCCTCCCCATCTGAAAGAACTAGTAAGAGAGGAGATTCGTCTACTCCTGGTTGGCTTGCAGCAAAAGGCTTTGCAGGAGGGCAGGTACTGGTGAAAATGAAATGCTTCACAGTGAAGGTCTAACCTGTTCGCAAGTTCTAAAATATTGCAAGCAGAACTATAAATTAAGGTCTGCAGTCTTTGTAGAAAGAAAGAAGCTGTAAATCTCTAACTCAGCCTGTGGACCAGGCTATATAAAAGTTCCAAATTCCTTGTGATTCAAATTGCCCAGAAATTATACTGTCAAACTTTATGGGCAAGAAAGGTGTTATTTCCCACTTCTTTTGTAGTGATGATGGGGAAAAATAGAAACTTTCCCCCTAATTCTACTAGGCATTTCCTGATGCATAGAACTTACACCTCACTTCTGTCTCCACCCCCCATGTATACAGACATCTCACAACAGCACAACTCCAACATTCAGCTCTTTTGTTTCTCTATGTGTATAGAGATCCACGATCCATATACTGAGGCTGGGATTATGTCCCCTCCCTCTCCAAATTCAAAAGAGGGATTCATCTGAATGAGAACTGGGATCAACCTCAGCAAAGGGACTCTTGGCCAGATATTTGCCTCCTACTTTGTTGCTGTATAAATAATAGAAAGGGCACTGAGGACAATTAGAATGGACTGGACAGCAAGGAAAATATTTTTCTCCCCAATATTTCAGTTACACACTGGAAACATGTTTGTTTTATTACCCCTTCAGGGTTTTCTTCACTATTTAGTCCTTGCTGTCTCTCGGGCCCAGCCTTGTGTAGTTTGGTTAGAAGAGTTCCTCTCACTTCATCTTTATTCCAACCACTGCGCCATGATGGTGCAGTGGTTAGAAGGTAGTATTACAGGCTGACTGCCCTCTGCCAGGAGTTCGATCCTGACCGGCTCAGCCTTCCATCCTGAGGTCGGTAAAATGAGGACCTCGATTGTTGGGGGCAATATGCTGATTCTGTAAACCACTTAGAGAGGGCTGTAAAGCACCATGAAATGGTATATAAGTCTAGGTGCTATTGTTATTGCTATTCACATGATTAAGTGGGTTTAAGCCATGGTTCCTTTTATACTGTGGATAGGGGGAAAGAAGGGCCTTTTGGTCAAACTTGCTTTTTCTTTTACTCTAAGGCTGTTCACCTAGATGATTTTCATTTCATATTCCAACAAGTTTATGGCTGCAGTCCATGAATGTAAGAGATGGGTGGCCTACTCATGACTCTATTAATTAGAAGATTGAGGCTAGGTCCTTGTCTCATGCCTGCTTCTTATTGCAGGGACCACGACTGTGCCATTGCTAAATACAACACACATGTGATCAACTTTGCTTTCAAGACAAATGCTGGAAGTAATCGGCCATCATCCGGGAGCAACAATCTCATCAAGTAAGACCCAAAAGTAAACTTTATTCAGCTGTCTTGTATATTACATATCTATTGTAATATGTTAATTCTTATATACATCTGGTTTCCCCCCCTTTTTTAGATTCTTTTGGGGGGATAGATATATTATTTTGTACATTGTATTTTTTTCATTTTCTTCCTAGTTATGTTTATATGATATGGGGGAGGAAAGAAGGAGGGAGACACAGACAAATAAGTGTTCCATTAGACTTATTTTTGATAAATATAATTAAGATTTAATTAATAGTACCTAAATATGTATCAACATATAAGGGATGTTTGCCTAGGTCCAATATTTTGACCTGCTGGTAACTGTAGTTTTTCAGAGTTTGGATATTTGTGCAAAAACTGGTCATGAATGGCCTTCTTGTTTATCTACTGCTGGAACTGAAATGCATGCTGTGTTAGGCGGGTCAACCACTGCTCTGTAATCTCCATAGAGGAGAGGGAGTTCAGGACATTTACAGATATGCAATGAAGGTTACTAACAACTCCATCCAGATTCTGCTTCCCATTCCTGATCCGAGTTGCTTCGTGCCAGAATGCCTAATTGTAGACTTGGAATCTTGCCTGGCTGAAGGAAAAGCTGGTCTTTCTTAAGTTGCATGGCATTTGTATTAATCCCATTTCTGTTTTCTTAGGTCATTGTCCTGTAGCAGCACAAATGATTTGGAACCATATTCTGATAAACTGAATATAGCTCAGATCGGCGAGATAACCTCTAGACTTAGGCAAGTTTGCATACCTCCTTTCTGCTTTATATTTTTCTTCTAGGAACAGTTATTAGAAGCAAGGAGTGTAAGAGGACTTGTAAGGGAGATAAACAGAATTGCCAATGGTAAATATGGTAAATAATGGACTGGCTCATCAGAAATAGGAGTGCTTGGGGCAGCAGAGCATAAAAATACATGCCAATGAGCCCAACAATTTGTATTCAGAATTTCTTCCTCTGCTCCCTATAGAATAACCTGCATCATACTCATGAAAACAAGGGAGATCTGCAAGCATCTCATTCTGATTTCCTCTGCCTGCACATGTGTGTTGTATGTTTCCTTCTGTGTGAATGTAGTGAATGGATCAGTTGTTGCAGAAGAGTTTTTGAGCACCAATTCAATAAGAACTTTTAAACTGGGAAATCTTAGTGAAACAGCCCTACTACACTTGCTCCTCAGGGCATCGTGTTAGCTTCTGCCTTGAAATCTTGGCCTGAATGTATCCGAACTTCCATTTCTTTCCCTCTTTGGAAGAGGCAGAACGTGCAACCTGTCCCATTGCATTATGGAATGCAAAAATGTGATTTTCAGGAAAAAGGATCACGAAGCTGACACCTCACTAAACAGTATATACGGTAGTACTATGAGTTCTAGGAAGTGGATATAGGAATGAAAAGGGTCGTAGTTGCAAAGAATCCAGCAAGAAACAGTTACTGCTCAGGAGTTTGGGAAATTTTGAACCAGAATGCTAACAGAGGAACAGGTTAGAAGTGCTTGTGAATTTTCTTATTGAGCACTTTAGTTAGGCACCTCCTTAACTTGGATTTCACATCATCCCCAATACACTGAATTCCTACTGTAAAAAAGTAGCTGACGTACGGTCTTCTAATTCAGTTTTGAATGGCTAGCTTCTATAATGGGAAAGAAACAAAAATTGGAGGAACCCGTGGAAGTCTCACACTCAATATCTGCAGTTGGCGATTGCTTACTTTCTCCCAAATCTCATATTCTGTCAATCTTTATTGACATTTTTATCTAGGACTTTGTGTCATTTTTATCTAGGTCTTTGCTAGAGGATGAATGCCATGCTCTGGAAAGTTACATTACACATTTACAGGTAAGGACTATCTCTCAGCTTTCCCAGAGCTTCTAGACTCTTGCACTTCTAAAAGTCCAATTCAGATTTTGGTCATGGGTCTATGAGGCTGCTTTGTACACCGGTGTAGTTAAACTTCACTCTCAACTTGCTCTTCATTTAGAACAGAGGTCTTCAAACTTGGCAACTTTAAGACTTGTGGACTTCAACTCCCAGAATTCTCCAGCCAGCATAGCTGGCTGGAGGATTCTGGGAGTTGAAGTCCACAAGTCTTAAAGTTGCCAAGTTTGGGGACCCCTGATTTAGAATATCCAAAGTGGTCCAGTGATCACCTCTGATTTGGGAGCTTATCCTATGAAGTACTCACAGTCCTACGGCTACAGCACTTAGGTTTTTCAAGGAGGGAGTATTATGTAATGAAGATAGGTTTGACTTTTATCTCAGCTTTCTAACTAATTAATTAGCTGCCGTTCCTCTCATCTTTTCTGATCTGAAGGTGGTGATGGATGAGGGCTGAGAGATGCAGAGTAGGAGAGGTCGATGGCATTTTTGGTGTGCAAATGCCATTGCTTTGGATGCAAAGTTGCTGCAACATTACCCCCTACTGTTTGTCTCTGCTCTTCTGAACCAACTTTGCTCTGTGCTCTTTGCACAGGTATTCTGGGTAATATTGCCACAATGACATAGGAATGCAGAAGGCTAACACAGGCTATTTCCCAGGGAAAAGGAAACTTAATCTCTTTGAATGAAGGGACTGGGTGTGTATTGCTCATCTAAAATAGCTTTCTGTAGTGATAGGGGCATGTAAGAAGGCGGGGGTGGGGGGACTGAAACACTTCTGTGTACAGAGCTATCAATGCATAAACTCTTTTGGGAAAGACAGGTATTCCTCTGGGGACTTACAAAGGAGCATGACTTTGACATTTCAACCTCTTTTCAAAAAATTTCTTTTGATTTACAGAACCAACTAGAGGAAGTGCATCAGCATGCTACTGAGCAGCAAGACAAAATGCACGAACCCACCATGGCTGGTATGCAAAACCCTCATATCATGCCTTTGTTTAGAATTAGACTGGGGATTGGAAAAGAGGGTTTTTCTAGTATAGACAGTAGAAATAATTGGGCATAGATTATTTCTAAGTACTGGTCCCCTAACTATGTTGTTCCTGGGCTTGTTGCTTCTCCATCTTGAAGTAATCCTCTGTCCACAGAACTACAGGAAGAGAAACGTATCATGGAGCGGGATTTGCAATTGAGCCTGCCCAAGTCATGTCCTAGGCCTCCTTCCCCGATGTCAAACCAGTTTGGGAATAGCACCCATTGGTCTCAGCTCAGGTAGTATGAAAATGCTTGCAAGCTACAATACTAAGAAGAGGTGGAAAGAGCAAAAGCCTTACAGGAGAAAGTGAGAAACTTAATTCAGCCTTGATTTATTATTACTCTATCTCCAGAATTTTGAAGTAACATTTTTGGAATTTGTTCAATCCACTTTAGTGGAGTTTGGAGATCCATAAACTCTTCTGCAATGACTCAAACTTCTGCAATTTCGTTACTTTTGATGGAAAGATGCTTAAATAAAACCTTTTGTATCACACAACTCCTTCTCTTTATTTCACAGCCGTCCAAGAGGCTTAGTGAAAGGGCCAGGATTTGGACAGATCAATCCTGCTTCTAATGAGATTCCTTCACCAGATCCCAGGGATCAGATTTCTCTACTCTGCTATCAGCCATCATCCCAATGGAGCCATTCGACAAGAACCCCTTTGGGATGGATGCATCAAAAGAGTGAGGATTCCAACCAGGCAAGGAAGGACAGTGACACTAAGCTGCCTACAACATTGGGACATCCAACTGCTTCAGTATATAGATCAGCATCAGCCTGGGAACCTGCTTTTCTTCCCATGCCTCCTACAGAACCTTGTCCTCCGTCTCGCTTTTGTCCCCGTATTAGATTGTTGCAGTGTAAAGGACCAAGCTAAGAAAAATAGAACTTCCTCTTCCTCTTGACATCTCACCGCTTGCTCTGTGTCAACAGTGCCCATTGAAACCGTATGCTGCTGTCCCCTATGCTTGAAATGGGCTTAATGTTGGCTACTGCTGTCTTTGCTCATTCTTATGTTCAAATTCATGGATTCCAAAGAAAGTACAGTAACTAAATGTCCCTTCTTCTGTACAGATAAGTGTCCTGGGAGTGCAGCAGTGCCCCCTGGGATCCTTTCTCCTCCTCCTCCTCCTCCTCCTCCTTCTCCTCCTCCTCCTCTCCATTAGTCAGTACAATCATTCCATTATAACATTAAAGAAAAGGTACGGCTCCTCAAATCGCCCTTCCGATCCCACAAAAAGAACTGTACATCCTGAGTTCAGGAATATAAATTTCATTAAAATCTATGAGACTTTAACAATCTACAACTGGGAGAGTCACAGTATGGGAGACTCGTACAATTATTGCTATGAACAACGAGAGGTGGCAGTGGCAGTTGCCACACTCTACAGAAGAGGGAGGGACAGACATGGAACCATGCATTAAATAGTGCATTTTCAGTACAGAGGAGGGAAAGGATTGGATGCTGGCGGCTTAAGGTAAAAATGCCATCATGACACGAAGCCATCTGTCCTCCCTATCATCTGTGCATGATGCAGACATTTTGGCACTTAAAACACTGGCCATTTTGCCCACGTCACTGGCTTGGGCAGTTACCCTGTGGGTAGGGACCAGATGTGCCCTTGCTGTTGGCATTGTAGCAATTGTGCATTCCTGGGAGCTGAGGGATGCCCCTTACAAGAAGTTTGGCATTGGTATCCCTACAAAAAGTTTGGCATTGGTGTCCTGGTATCATTTGCTGCCACAGGATAAAGGGCAAGGGAGTGGCTGTCAGGACCTCCTCCAAGGCCTTGCTCAGGATAAAGTGCAGGCAGCAATGCTGAAACGAAAATATGGGGCAATGAGGCAGGAAGACACAACCATTTAGTTACCCCTCCCCATTTGAGCCAGTGTGAGACCTGGCTTGTGTTACGAAGAGATCGTCCTGCCATGAGATATTGGTGCTTCTGGCCAACTTCTTCATGACTGCAGCACGGGAATAGAGGCTTCCATCCCCATTGGGAAGTGGCGATCCAGGGCTAACCAGGAATAGCTTTCATGGAAGATCATGCTTTCTGACCTTTGTGCTTCCCTCAAGTTGCAAGGGCTGGTCTTGGCACATCATCTACTCTTAGCACCATGGTTGGCTCTGCTCCTTTCCCTAGAGACCAGGGCAGGGCTAGGTCCCAAGGGTCCCTTGCAAGTAGAGGGACCCAATTCAAATTCATTTGCTCCTCTGTAGGGAAAGAGAATAAACCATAGCTTCAGAGGCTCCATTCCTCAGAACTCAAGTACAAGCGTCTGCATAATTCAGTTCAATACTTTGCTCCACCACCTCTACACAGTGTGGCAGCAGCTTACAGGAGCAGCTTCCCACAAGCTTGGGACTTTCCTAGATTTGAATCAGTCACATAGTGTCTCTATTAACTATGTGAAAGTGTGTGTGTGTGTGTGTGTGTTTGTGTGTACACAAGAAAAGAATTCTGGACAGTTAGACAAATAAGGCTAGATCCTCCCTACCAATTATGAGATATTTCTGGAATTTTCTTAAGCTCTTGGAACCATCATTGGAACTTTATATCTACAGTCCTGAAAAGGCTACCCCACTTTTCATAAAATACTAGACAAGTGGGAAAGCTGGGAAGGTATAGATACTGATGGGTAGTGTGCAGTTTTCCATGCGTGTGTGCAAGAGTGCTCATAAAGGCAGTAGTCTAGCTGAAGGTTGTCTAGCTCTAGACTGAACTTTGCCTAGAATATCAGCTCAAATTTGAAACCACTACTGACCCCCAGCACTCCCATTAGTTTCCTTGTGGGGCCAGCCAAATAGCCCTGATCCAGGGCAGTGAGGACCATATCGTCCCCAATAGATTCTAGATTCGCTGGACCCAGGAGTAGCTGCCAGAAACCATCCTGAAGGGATTTCTAAGCTTCTAAGACATCAACCAACCTTCCTACTGGTACCTCTCAAGGAACCCCCACCTAGTTAGCCAGTGCACACATCTCTGCCTCTGATCCTGGTCCTGGCTGTGAATTGGGGCCATCTGAGCATTACTTGTAAACATAAGGGTTACAAGATGGCACAGGGACACTAATGAGGTGGGTGGGATGGGAACTCATAGCCCCCCTCCCCCAGAGTCCAGCACAGCCTGGGAGCCAGGGGTCCCCCACCCAGTGGGGGTACTTTAGTATATCTGAGCAGAGTAGGGTTTAGAGAACCAGGACAGGTGGGAATGGATTGATGCAAGGAGTGCTCCCTGCCCTGCCTCCCAGGCTAAGGTTCACATCATTGAGTCTTGGCTGTGGGTTGAGCCATTGCTTCCGATGGTGATGGCAGCCATCATGCCAGCCTCATCACTTTTGGGTTTCTCAGGGTTCAGCAGCTGCACCTCCAGCTGGGATTCCGTTGAGCTGAATGCTGTTGCGTAACGGCCGGTCTTGTGCTCAACAAGCGCTGGGCCCCACTCCCGGCTTGGCCGAGTAGCATTTTTCAAACGCTGCAGAGATACAAAAGGCAAACAAGGAGTTGGTGGTTTCAAGACCTGGTTTGCAGTGGTATCTGAGGCAAGTACACCCATAATGTCCAGAAAGCAGCAGCATCTCTGCCCAGTTGCCTGCAAGACCCAGTCCTACCTCCAGTAGTGAGTCTCCTTCTGAGCGCAAAATGTAGTAGCCTGCATAGATGGGGATGCAGATGACCGATGAGAGCGCCATACAGAAACCAATGGCGATGGCCCAGGTCGGGTACACATATGTGTTGTATGTGATTGGTTCATACTGAATCACTGTGAATATGAGGATAAACTGGAAGGAGAGGGGGAAAAGGCTGATTAAAACCAAGTACATACTGCCTGGCATCATTCCTAGTCTTGCATTCTGGGGACCTTCAAAAGCTCTCTTAATTTCTCAGACATGGATGTTTTTATCATGGGAAGTAGAAAAACTCTGGCCTTCTCTCCCCCCTCCCACAACTTGCTTATCACTGTGTTTTTGTCACAGTGACAAAAGCAGCTTAGTCTTTATTCCATCCTGATTATGTTGTTAGTCACCCAGTCCCCTTTTCCCTCACTCCCAATCCTGTCTCCTATGTTCTTTTGTGTCCCCCCCCTTCTTTGTACTCACAAAGATGATAACTGGAGAGATGAACCTCCAACAGATCTGGAAAAATAGGGGTGGTGGAAAACCAAGCATCATCTCAATGTCCTTGAAATAGCTTCGGTACCCTGGATGAGAAGATGGTTAGTCGATTAGACTGGAGGTATTATAATTAGACACTAGGAATACTGCAAGAATCCACAGGGTATATTTCTTCATTGTGTTTCTCTCCCCGTTCCTCAGTATGGCTCCTTTGCTCTGCTCCCTACCTCTATCACAACTCCTGAGAGGGAAAGCACAGCACAAAAAGAAGTCTCTGCAATGAAGAGACTCGAAGCAAGTTCTCATTGCCTACTGGCAGAGTGCCTGAAAGGGTTAATGTCCAGACCAGAGAACAGTAGGCAAAATATCCTTTGGGGCACCTCCTCTTAGGACAATGGGTTCCCTCAATATAATGTAGTAAATGTGATAGCAACAGCAATGATTGGAAGGTGGTTAGGAGACATCACAATGACCTGACTCCCTGGAACACTAGCCTTATGCCCTTGAATCTTGCCTGAGGATGCCAGATTTCTGTACTAAACCTGCTGCTGCAATCTATTTCTTTAACTACGAACTCTTTTTAGTTGGGGAGCAAGTAATCAGATCTGCACCTTGGATCTGCAGTCTTCTGAGCTGCGAATGAATGTGTCCAATGAAACCAAATACTGGCAACAGCCAAGTAAACTTTAATATCCTTTGAATTGTTGTGATTGGCTATTAGTCCGGTCTGCATTTGAGCTATGGACTCTTCATAAGAAAGAATTGAACAAAAATTCCTGATTGCAGCTTTTCCCTATCTGTTTCTTACTCCAGGCTCCAAAGTCAAGAAACTGTAGTCAGGGAAAGCACCATTTTCTACTCTTGAATTTATATAATATAGTTAATTTTTCAGTATTCCTGGCTGTCAGGCCCACAGGGGAGTTCTGGCTGTATTGATCAAGTGCTAACTGTTGGAACATCAGTATTCCAGCCATTCTTATATTCTTGAATTGTTCCAATTAATCCATGCAACCGGCAGAAGTTACTCACCATAGACGTACATAATGGCAACACACATGATGCATGAAATAACCACAAGTGAGAAACTGGCTGCATAATTGTCCATCAACGATAACCAATAAATACCAGCCTAGAGGAGAAACGAAAAAAGAAAACAGTCAAGTACTGGATTAAGCGAGCCTTGCCCCTTTCAGCCTTAGAATGAGAATGGGCAATTTCTACCTTGCCCTTTAACTCTCCCTCATACCTGTGTGGTGAGTGGGATACCTAGCAGAAAGCCCACCACAGCCACACCTAGAGTCACAAAAGTCTTCCGACGCATTATCCATTCATTTCCCACTTCATCCACAACGGCTGTGACAAGAGTTTCCAGGAGACAGAACTGAGGAAAACATAATGAAGAAGAAAAAGTAAAAGATATACAGTATATACACGCCATGGAAGTTTTGCTCTCTCTATCTTCCTTCATTTAGCAACAGTAAAATCACTCTCTCTCTCTCTCTCTCTCTCTCCAACTACAGGTAATCCTTGACTTACAACCATTTGTTTAGTAACCATTCGAAGTTACAACAGCATTGAGAAAAGTGACTTATGACCGTTTTTCACACGACCGTTGCAGCATCCCCATGGTCACGTGATCAAAATTCGGATGCGTGGCAACTGCTTCATATTTATGACCGTTGCAGTGTCCCAGAGTCAACCTTCTCACAAGCAAAGTCAATGGGGAAGCCAGATTCACTTAACAACCGTGTTACTAACTTAACCACGGCACTGATTCACTTAACAACTGTGGCAAGAAAAGTTGTAAAATGGGGCAAAAGTCACTTAACAACAGTCTCACTTAGCAACAGAAATTTCGGGCTCAATTGTGGGTGTAACTCAAGGACTACCTGTGCATCAGTTTTGATTAATTTAAAGGTTGGAGATCAGCAATGCTTCTTAAGTGAATCAGCACTTGGGGCAAATATACTTTATTTGGGAGGGGAATCTAGCGCTAATAGTTAAGTTCAGTGCCTTAACCTGCCACCTTCCCCAGGTGGGTGTAGTCCAGATGTGTATCACTACAATTCTCATCATTCTAAGTCGGCATGAGAATTGATTATACAACTTAAATATAATGGGAGCTTCAGCTTGATTCCATTCTAGAAAGCACCAGGATACAGAAGGCTGCTCTATTGGTACAGCTTCATTATGACTCAGTTTGCCATAAAGGAATTTGGAATGATAGTCATTCGGTATCAGAGTAATCATTCTCCATGTCCCATGATTTCCAAGCACCATTCAATCTTCATCTTTTCTTCAAACTAGATGAATCAAGTTTGGGGCATGTGTTTATGCGTACATACATACATACATACATACAGGTGATTTGCATTTTAACAAACACGTATGCACACATATAATAGATGCACACTATTTTCCATTTATCTTTAGTAACTAGTTTAGCTTTCTCTGGAGTTGTAGCGTTCAGACATGTTGGGCCCTAGAATTCCCCCAAAGCATAAACTGCAAATAGCTGTGTTTACCTGTGTACCCAGCCCCAGCAGGATGAGCATGAAGAAGAAGAGAATAGACCAAAAGGGGGAAACGGGGAGGAGTGTCAATGCCTCAGGATAGGCCACAAATGCTAAGCCAGGGCCTTGGTCGGCCACCTTGGAGACATCCACTCCCAGGTGATGAGCCATGAAGCCGAGGATAGAGAAGATGACAAAACCTGCATAGACACTGGTAGCACAGTTGGTGATGCTGATGATGATGCTGTCTCTGTGGGTACACCAAGTTGGGAGAGCTCATGAAAACTGCAGCTGAAGGGGAGCATCCTGAAGCAAGCCAAAAGATCTGCATCTAAAGAATGGGCTCCCATGTGTGATGTGCAAGTGGGTTTAGGTACTAAATTAGGGGAGAGGCTTATTTTTATTGTTATATTTTATTTACATTTAACTATGTTTTAGTTAATTCGAGAAGACTGTATATTTTAATTCTTGCAGCCATCTTGAGCACCATTTGTTGGTAAAAGGGTGGGATATAAACCCATCTGATAAAATATAACTTGTTCTTTCTAAAGGTAATCTTATGAAAGCCACCTGCAGTTCTGAGATCCTTAGATGAAAGAAGGCAAAATTATTTAATTACAAAGAACAAAGAAAACACAACTTCTGTTTCAATTTGCCAAATTAATACAAAGCATTATGTGAACTTGAATCATGTTCATAATTAATCTGCATTCTGAGACTGCTCCACTTTATGCTTTAAGACAAAAGTAAACTTTCTAGTGCCTGTGTTTCAAAGAAAAGTTCAAAAACTATGCATTGTTTAAAATCAAGTTCCTCCACAATGGGAGAGACAAGGATTCTAGCAGTTTTATTACCTGACATCCCTGCACTATTTTTCATGGAGATTGTTTTCTAGACATATGAACTACTATATATCACCAAAAAATCTCTTTGTACATCCTTTCCCCATCAGTGGTGAAATCCAATTTTTTTTACTACCGGTTCTGTGGGCGTGGCTTGGTGCGCATGGTGTGGCTTGGTGGGCGTGGCCGGGGAAGGATACTGCAAAATCCCCATTCCCACCCCACTCCAGGGGGAAGGATACTGCAAAATCTCCATTCCCACCACACTCTGGGGCCAGCCAGAGGTGGTATTTGCCGGTTCTCTGAACTACTCAAAATTTCCGCTACCGGTTCTCCAGAACCTGTCAAAACCTGCTGGATTTCACCCCTGTTCCGCATCACTTCTATCAAACATCGTACCTGTAGCAGTTGTTGTGAAACTTGTTATATGATGCCATGGTGATAAGCCCACCCCAGGCACAGCCCAATGAATAGAAGATCTGAGAGGCAGCATCTCCCCATACCTATCAAAGATAAAAGATGTCACTTGGGAAACAGAGTTGCCCGTGTAGTTTCAAATTAGAGGGAGGTGGTTGAGTTATGGCTCTGGGCTGCACAGCTTACGAACCCCTCTGTGATATCCCCTCTAAATACCTTTGCGTCAAGGATTTTGTCCCACTGTGGTGTCAGATAGTACGTGATGCCACTAACTGCACCTTCAAGAGTGATTCCCCGCACAAATAAGATTGTCAGCACCAGGTACGGGAATGTTGCTGTGAAATATACCACCTGAAAGAGGGGAGACAAAGGAAAAGTTGAAGAGCAATCAGACATATTGCAAGTAGAAAGTAGGTTCCAGCAAAAATTCCTTCTCCCAGAACTTTGATTTCAGCAGCATGACAACTGTCAGCCTATCCAAATAAGCTTTGACTCTCTTCCTCTTAATAGCAATAGCAATAGCACTTAGACTTATATACCGCTTCACAGTGCTTTACAGCCCTCTCTAAGCGGTTTACAGAGTCAGCATATTGCCCCCAACAATCTGGGTCCTCATTTTACCGACCTTGGAAGGATGGAAGGCTGAGTCAACCTTGAGCCTGGTGAGACCCGAACTGCCAAACTGCTGGCAGCTGGTGATCAGCAGAAGTAGCCTGCAGTACTGCACTCTAACCACTGCGCCACCGCAGCTCTTAAAATAAACACCCTCTATTGCAGCCACTATAGTTTAACAAATATATAGAATTTAATAAGTATTTAGGAACACCCATTTTTGACTAGATTATAAACCCACAGAATGAGATAAAGCCACTCTTATGTGACCAAGGATGAACTTCAGGAGTGCTATGTCAATCAATGTAAAACTGCAAGTGGGAAAATAGTCCAAGACAAGGGACAAGGGTGTTTGCAGATGGGGTCAAAAGCCAATCTGAAAGCAGTAAAGGATTTATATGCAGTGCTTGGATACAGGTAAGTTAAGGAAGAGGAACACTACTTGCTTTTCCTGAGGACTTCACACTCTTGATGAGGCAGAGGAAGACAACGATCCAAGAGACGCCCAAACAACCCAGCAGGGGAAGCCGCACTTCACCCAGATTCCCGATGTCATTAGAGAGCTTCAATACATACCGCCTGGAAGAAAAGATAGGAGTATAAGCTCCAGTTTGCAAGCACTTTGCATCCATCTCTAGCAAATGCACCAAACCAATTTACATCCACAGGTCTCCAAAACTGGCACTCAAGACCAACAAATACAGAAAAAAAATATTCTAAAAGGTGGGATAGTTAACTGCTTTGAACAAATTTTAGAGCCAGAAATTAAGTACACCAGTATATAGATGTTCATAGTTCAGCACTATGAACTTACACCAGCTTTCACCAACATGATAAGATTCCATAAGAATTTATGGAGAAATTTTGTTTTCAACCACCTCAAATAAGAAACTTTTTAAAATACAGGTGACAGTTAAGTCTATTAGAGTATAAATAACTCCCCTAACATGATATTATTGGATTTCCTAATTCAAGGGACAAAATGGATTTATTTCAACTGAAGTCAAAAATAGTGCAATTTTATTTTCTTACCTACTGTTTCCATCCCTTGGTCCAGCAATAGTCTCTCTGCCTCTGATTATAAATAATGTTAATAATATATGGCTCTGCCTACATCCAATCTTTCTGCTACCTGTTCCATTTGAAGCAACATCTTTCCAATATGCAACTTGCCTTAGGTAATGTCATTCAGACACAGAGGTTGGGATGGTGGCTGAAACTTATAGACAGATTAAGCTAGGACCACAGATTCCATGTGCCATTGTGACATACCCAATTATGGATCAGTCTTCCAAAATTCTGTCCCTGTCTATGTTTTGAATTAAAACTTCCATCATCCCCAGTACGTGTAATAACTAATGCTCAGAAGTGATAAGATCAGATTATTCCCACGGAAGGAAATCTCTCACAAACCAATTCCCATTTCCCCCATATCCATTTACTTAATTCCCCTCCCTGCCCATTATTTGCCCCCATTATCACCTCCAGTATTCCTCACTGGGGCTAGTGCGCTTCAGAGTCTGGTTGAAGATATATGTGATGTTGAGTGATGAACCCACTGAGCTGTTGGTAACATCCAACACACTGGTGCAATTTCCTGTATTCCAAAAGTTATTACAGTATGTCCAGGGTAGCACCCGTGTCATTGATGAGAAGAAATAATAGAAGGCGATACAGATCACAACATTGTAATAGATTCCAATGTAGCTGGAGACAACCATCATACCATAGCCAACACCTGAAGGAAATAAAGTATAAGGATAAATAGGAAGATTTCGAGATGGGAGTTTGCTTCCAAATGTAAAAGGCAGAACACATTGATGTTGGAATTGTAAAGCAGAGGATGTAAGTTTGCAACATGCACACTACATATGGCAGGGGCAAATTTAATTTAAAGCAGAAACAATAAAGCCCATGAGGCTAGTTTATGATACAGAGTCAGGTCCTGCCAACACTCACACACACTGATTAGGTTTATACAACTAAAACAATATTCCGGTTTGTGGTTCAGCATGTTTTTTGGAACCTAGCCATTCTCTTATCCAGTTGTGTGAATCAGACTATCCATTAAGCCATTATATGGTTCGCTGAAGCGTATGCAAGAAGGTGAACACCACAATTAGAATTGGCTGTTGGTGGTTTAGCATTAAATATCTAGTGCAAATACTGCCATTACACTCTTCTGCTTCCAGATTCAAAACAGCAAAAATGCAGCCATGAAGCGGGAAGCAGAAGACTGCATATGAATAGTAACATATCTAGATTAGAGGGACCATAACTCATACATTTACAACTGGGCAGAATAAATCTGGCAGAAAGCTAGTGCTAGGAAGTAAATATTCTGACCTTTTCTTTTGGATTTATTGTGAACTTCAGATTTTCTACCTTAAAAAAAAGCAGATTCTCTGAAATGGAAATACAAGCTTAGTTGCTAGGCCTTCAGTCAGGTTTTTAGCAATAATCAGATACTGTATGGTTCTAGAAATTGTGTTCACATTATATGGCTGACAGTTATCTAGTCCTCTGGCCAATTACCTCAACTCCATGCCAGTTAGAACAAAACTGGATGGCATACAGCAACCATTTAAAAAATCCTAGAGTTGCTGCAAGGAAACTGAGGGGATATCTTTTCTCTCCAGTTCCTCTCCACAGTGGGGGCAGAAATATGTATTTGTCTGATCAGGCTTGGATAGTCAGGAGTGGGTGTGGTAGGCATCCACCATTGTTTTGTTTTGTTTTGTTTTGTTTTGTGTTTTATCTTCCTTCCTTCCTTCCTTCCTTCCTTCCTTCCTTCCTTCCTTCCTTCCTTCCTTCCTTCCTTCCTTCCTTCCTTCCTTCCTTCCTTTCCTTCCTTCCTTCCTTCCTTCCTTTTTTTCCTTTTTTCAAGACATCTGCAGCAAATTGATGTTTTGTCAAATGATGAAATGTGCATTGTGACACCAAGACATAATTTCTGCCATTTACATTCTTGTGCGCAATTTTGCAATGCAAGTAGAAAGGGACTAGGATCTGTACTGCACTGCGTCCATGCATACTGTGTCATCTGCACCTTTCTTTGTCCTACAGGGATACACGTGTGTGTGTGTGTGTGTGTGTGTGTGTGTGTGTGTGGCTAAATCTGCAACAGGGGTGGTGATGGTCCTAGAGAAGTGTCTTTAGGACTTCAATTCTGCCTCAGAAGAAGAAAGTAATAGTCCACTCACATGAAGCAATGTGGATGATGTAGCTGACCTAGAAGTGGGGCAGGGTAGCAACTTTCATCTCCAACTACTAAAATTCTCTGGTTTTAAAAGTTTGTCAAACATACTAATATATCTAATGATACAGATTTCTCATTTGATAATGCCAGTGTGTCTTGAAAAATCTCAGCTCAGACATTTCGTTGCCTAAACAATGGAGAACATAGTGACTCCTGCCACACATTTCAGCTCTGATTTATGGTAGAACTGGCCCTGCTGTAACGCGGGGGGGGGGGGGGGGGGGCCACACAGGATCCAGATGGAGAATGTGATTGTGGCACTAATCTGAGGGAGTGTCCCCATTGGTTCTCTCTCACCTTTGAACATGGGGCTGATCCTCCAGACGCCCAAGCAGCCCTGGCTAGCAAATTGTCCAAAAGAGAGTTCCAAGAAAAACAGGGGGATCCCACAGAACACCAACATGATGAAATAGGGGAACAGGAAAGCACCTAAAGGCAGAACAAAAGGAAGAAATCAGACTTACAGGATTTCAGGAGTAGAAGTCATGCTCTATATGCCAAAGTCAAATTCAGTTCCTGGCATCTGCAGCAGTAGTGGGTTCTAAAACCCATTGCTACCGGTTTGCGCATGCGCAGAAGCGTCCCGGGCGGGTGGGCGGAGCTTCCCGCCGCCGCCGCTACCGGTTCTAAGAACCGGGCTGAACCGGGAGCAACCCACTGCTGATCTGCAATTATAAAGAGTCAATGTAGAATAAGAAAGCACTTTGGGTAAGAATTAAAAACAATCTGAGTTGGGGACAGCTTCTTATTCTCGGATTGAGGAAACGGAGGACTTTAAAGCCATTAAGAAATAAAAGATACATTTTAGGTTTTATTCGAAATGGGGATAAAGCCTGCTATTTGTGCCAGTAATTCCCAGCTGTCTCAAGCAGTCCTTTCCTACAAACTCAATGCCAGTATGTGCAATTGGTAGGTTAGTTGGGCTTTCCCCAATATGGTGCCTTCCAGAAGTGTTTGGGCTGTTAGTTAAAGAATTCCCAGCCCAGCTTGGTTCACAAGTCCTGAAAATCATAACTTAATACATTAAAAGTACCTCTGGTCAGGAAGGTAAGGCAGCATATAGCTTCCCATCTTGAGCCAGGCCCCAAGAACAAACCTGAGTCCCAGAATTGTTAGGATGCTACAGCAAAAGGCCCACCATTCCCTGTTGTGCTGAAGCAGAGGTGGACGAAGAATCAATTATGAAGAGCTTCTCTGCTACCAGCAACTTTGTACTTTTCAGGCCAGACTATGGTAGACCAAGGGTGAAATTCAAAAATTTTCCCTACCAGTTCTGTGGGCGTGGCTTGGTGGGCGTGGCAAGGGAAGGATACTGCAAAATCTCCATTCCCACCCCACTCCAGGGGAAAGGATACTGCAAAATCCCCATTCCCTCCCCACTCTGGGGCCAGCCAGAGGTGGTATTTGCCGATTCTCCGAACTACTCAAAATTTCCGCTACCGGTTCTCCAGAACCTGTCAGAACCTGCAGAATTTCACCCCTGTGGTAGACCCATGTTCCCACACAGCCCTCACCAGCCTTCCCACAAACACAGTGCTCTGACCTCCATACTCACCTCCTCCATTGCGGTAGCAGAGGTAAGGGAAGCGCCACACGTTGCCAAGCCCAACAGCATAGCCAACACTCGTGAGAACAAATTCAATCTGGTTGCCCCAGTTGCCTCGTTTGATGTTCTCATCTCGCTTACCTGTTTCACCAGGCACAGCCCCATTCTGCCAAAAGAGGAAGGACCGTCAGTTATTACAGCTAGCTTGGAAGGAAGGAGGCTTGATTCTACGCAGGCCTTTTTGGAGCTCCTTCAAGAGATGCAAAGAAGGAACAGCCAGATATGAAAACACAGCCTACACCCATTTTATGTAACACAGAATAATGAAGAAAAGGCTGCACTCTGGTTGTTTTATGTCTCTCCCCTTCCCCAACTGATGGAAAGGCAGGCAAGGATGGAGAATCTGAGGATGTAATGGGGCTGCTACCCCCTGCTTGCCCAGATGAATAATCCTGGGTCAAGCTGTAGGAAAGCTGGCAGCTGCAACACATACAAAGCAGGCATGAGATGAGGTGGCACAAAGGAACCTCTGTTCTTCTTTCTTTTGCCTGCCCAATGATCCAGCATAAGAGACCCCAGGCAGGGCCAGTCCCTCTAGTCACTCACTGTGCAGCTGAGCCCCCACAAGATCAGAGAAGCCTTGCTAGCTCAGACAAAGACTCATCTAACCCATGTTATCTTTCCATCTTTGGCCAACCAGATTCAGTTGGGAAGCGCACAACCAAAGCTGCAAAGCTCCCTTATTGCTTGTTCCCAGCACATGGTTATTTATAGATATAAGCCTCCCTGAAGGTCCAATTATTTTAGGAATCACCTTCTTGTGTGGTGCTTCCCTATCTATACACCATGTGCAAATGCTGCTCAGAATATGTTCTCCAGAAACCTGTCTTCATTTTGAAAACTATTTAAACGAATGATCGCATCTAGTGATAGGGAGTTTGACATGTTAATTATTGTTTGAAAAAAGAAGTCAACATTGCACTTCTCTTCGTGGCAACCTCAGAAGTCAAACTCAGACTCTTGAACTCTCTTAAATTCTTTGGTGGGAATTTAATATATATATTTTGCCTACTTAGTATGTAATTTAAAACAATCCTCCTTGATATGATTGGTTCCCCATTCCAATATGTTGAGTTGTAATTCCATTTTTCTCCAGGCAAACTTGCACCAGTTCAGTGAGTGGGAGAGTGGGTGGGGGAATCAGCTAAATACTTACTTAAAGTAAGGTAATTTTAAAATATTTCAAATAAGGGCAATACTATAATTGCACATGTGCAAAATTAGATAACCAGTAGAGGGTGCCAAAGGATATAAACATCTATAATGTTCTATTGCCAAGTAATGGTCAATTGAATTTGGTACCAGATATGGTAACTGTTTAAATCCCTTTGTACTCATAATGAAAGCAGTGAGCAAAATTATTTGTTTTTCTTATCTTAGCATTTAGCATTAGGATTTAATGTAAGTTATATTTTTTATGGAATCAGGAATGATAAATTAGCATTTGTATAATTATTTCAAATTCAACGTTCTTCATATTTATTACCTACGTATAATCCATTCTTAGAAGTTGCTTATTCTGAGTCACACTGTTAAACTCAGTATTTTTGATAGTGCCAGCTTTGATAGCAGCTTTATATATTTTCAAGCAGGAATCTTTCCCAATTTTCTCTGAAGGTCCTGGGGACCTAGTATGGGATCGTGTATGTACAAAACACGTATCTGAACTTCAAGGTATAGCTTTTCCTTTTAGGATAGGAGAATATTAGTTTTCCAGAAAATGCTGAAGGATAGATCGATATTGAGGCTTAGAAAGAGCATCTTAAGGACATGTGATGACTGTGCATGTACTTAGCCAGGTTCACATTTATTCATATAACATGCTGAGCTTGATTTGTGTGTGTGTGTGTGTGTGTGTGTGTGTGTGTGTGTGTGTGTTTGTGTTTGTGTGTGTGTGTGTTTCATAGGTTTCACAATGGTTTCAGTTTGTTCAGTTCATTTATGGTTTGCTTGTTTGTTTATTAGGTACCCACCTTTCATTCAGAAGCTCAAAACATCATATGTAGCAATCTAACTTCCTATTTTTCTTCACAACAAAAACCTTAGGAAGTTGGTTGGGCTGAGAGAAAATGGCTCCATGGTTGAGAGGGGAATAGAACCTGCATCTCCTTGGCCCTAGTCCAGTACTTTAACCACATTGCTTTAATGTTTTCTGCAAAAGCAGAAATGAGCTTGCTTATTATTTATTTATTTATTTATTTATTTATTTATTTATTTATTTATTTATTTATTTATTTATTTATTTATTTATTTATTTTATGTATGTATGTATGTATGTATGTATGTATGTATTTAGTTATTTAGTTTTTGATTTGATTTGATTTGATTTCTGTAGCTGCCCATCTTAGCAAACGACTCTGGGCAGCACACATATATTCAAAACATATATTACAATTACAAATTTAAAAACATTTTAAAACAATAAAAATATTAAAAAGCATTAAAACAATAAAAAAAACATTACGTCTAATCCGAAATACATACAAAAGCAAGGTATCTGGCCTGTTAACAATATAGCCAAGAGTTGGGGCCCTTGGCACATGTAGCATCCCAGGCTCGGGAGCATAGCCAAATTTTTTAGAGCTTTATAGAAGGCCAACAGGTTTGGGGCCATTCTAATTTCCGAAGGGAGGATGTTCCACAGAGCAGGGGCCATTGCAGAAAACACTCACCTTCTAGTCCCTGTCAGCCAACATTCTTTGGCTGATGGGATCTGCAGCATGTCCATTCTATTTGACCTGGTTGGATGGGTAGGGACTCTAGAAAAAAGGTGACCCTCTCAGGTACCCTAATCCTAAGCCATGATGCAATAAACAGGTTAAGTAAGTTTTACGAATGCAACCAATGTATGCTGGATAAATTCAAAGCAAGTGCTTTCTGCTTCACAGTCCAGTTTCTTAGCTGGACTAAATTACACCAAGTTAACTTTATATCAGTCAACAACCACAAACCAAAGAGAGAGAGAGAGTATCAAGATAGAGGATAATGTATTTGAAAGAAAGAGTGGAAACATTTAGATTGTCTTTAGAGCCATTAATAGGTTATGAGATATATTATTTCCTTTCTTCAAATTCCTACCTTGATTAAATCAAATTAGCAATCTGCTGTCCAAGTTACAACTATAATTAAAAAAAAGAGTGGTCCAGCAAAAGCCGCCATTCTGAAGTCAGTATCAGTTAGTAGTTAATGTATTGGACTGTGACTGGGGAGACCTACAGTTAAATCCCCACTTGACCATGGGAATTTTTTTAGCAGTAATTATACATCAGCCCCAAATCCCTTGCAGGAATACTGCTGTGATGATAAAATGATGAGAGGCCTCTACATATGCCACCCTGAACTTCTAGAGGAAATGGTAATGTATACATGTAAAAATATACTTTCCCCACTGGAAGAATATGGTAGGCACTTCCAGACAAGCTGTTGTTGTGAAATTATAGTGCCTCGTTCACAGAATTGTATAGAGGACATGACATACATCATTTCCAAATGAAAGTATATTTCTTCTTTGTCTTTTGACTGGGAACCTTTAGAAGTTGTGCTTCTCAAACTACTCAGTGAACCTGTGATCAGTACAATAATTTCTAGGATGTAATGAAGGGGCATGACCAGAAGAGGGAACTTCATGCCTCTAACAACTCCAGCTCTATAGTCTGCTGCTATTAGATAAACGATGCTAAGCAAGCTTGGCCCATTGCTCTCCCAAATGAACCTATTGCTATCCCAAGCCCAAAAAGACCTGGATGCATGCTCCCATCTTCTCTGTCCCATAGGGAGAAAAAAGGGAGCAAACTGCTTATTGTTGCCTACATTCTTGGCTGATAGAGGCACATTTTAGTTCTGGAACAGCAGCTTGCACAGATGCCCAAACAAGATGGGATGCTGACATCAAGCATGAACCCTTTTCTAGGACAACACAAATAGATCTTTTGTCCATCTAGCTCCACACTGGCACCACCACTTGTCTGTATCTCCCAACAGAACAATAGCAAAGTTCAGATCAAATGGGCAGCAGGGAGGAGGGTTCCTCACAAAAAACAGTTTCTCATCCAGATATGGGTAATGAATTTCTGGCTTTGTGCTGGAACAAGAGTCTCCTGGGTGCCGTGGCTCTTATTCTGCCTTTCATTCTATTGGGAATTGATAGAAGCTACCCACTTCACTTGCAAACTAAATTGGAACTTTGATGGTCCATCTCTCCTATGTGGGTGGAATATATGCCTATATCAATTTCCACCAGTTCAGTTTAACCTTCGGTTTACAACTTTACATATTCAGAAAGAATTCAGAAGCTAAAGTGGATTGAAGGTATGTCAGCCACTTATGATAAAACAACAGATCATGAATTCCCTTTTTGAGATCATAGCAGAATTCTTCAGACAGAGCAGAGAAACAAAGTAGCCTTTTTATAACCAAAGAGCAAAGAGATGCGACTGAGATACCTGTCCATCCTTAATAGCCAGGAGATTGCAAGCTTTGGATTGTAACTCTTTCATTTCACTATTAACTAATACCAATGTGATTTTTGGAACTTTTATATTCAGAAAATTCATGTTTGGTCCAATAAAAGATATTGACTGGCATCGTATGAATCCTGGCCGGTGAATAGCTTGCACATTGAGTGCTATATTAGTCATTCAAATGCAATATCTCTGCTGAGGAGAGAAAGGAGTTGAAGAAATGGTTCCTCCACTGCCTAATGGAAGATTTAGTGGCCAGCACTGCTCAAATAAAAATAGAGGAGGCAGAAGACATGGCTTCCTAGACACATGAGATGTGTCCAAAAATAAGACCTGGACAAGATCATTTCACAGAATCCTCAATAAAAAAAATTCTCCCTTTCGCCCTGCCTCATAGAACACAACACAGTTCTTGGATGTATATTATGCTGTTCAATCAATTGCTAACAACTGCTGTAAGTGCTTAACAAATGGAAACTGTCATTTCAGTTCTGCTTTCTGCCACTGAGATGGGATGGGGCTGGCAGACAGTGAATTGTGCACTTCAGCGTGTCATTCAATTAGAGATAGCAGTCGCATGGGCACAGAAATGCCAAAAAAAACATCTTCTCCACTAATTTGGAAGAAAAGACTGGAAGAATGCAATGGGGGGGTTGGGCCTTCTACAAATAACCATAGCTGCCCATGACCCTTGGGAACAGAAGGAGAGAGAGACTGCCATACATTAGTGATCTAGAGCAGGGGTCTCCAACCTTGGCAACTTTAAGACGTGTGGACTTCAACTCCCAGCTTTGCTGGCTGAGGAATTCTGGGAATTGAAGTCCACATGTCTTAAAGTTGGCAAGGTTGGAGACCCCTGATCTAGAGTGTTAAGCTTGGTGGGAATAAAAACATGTAAGACATAGGATTATCTTTCGGATTAGAGGAAACTATTACTTTGGGTACTCCTGAGATACTCCTTCCTGATCATGTTGCTTTACTCTCCAAGCCACTGGCCAAATAAAAATACCATAGGATAAAATCCTTTCATGTCAGTATAAACCTAGCACCATAAACAATTCAAAATTCTACTGTAATTCTTGTCTGTGTCTATACCTGACCTTATGGAAACTTGAAAACTTACACCATAATAAACAAGATTTTGGAAAGAATGCAGACAAGGTAAATCTCTGAAATTTTTGCACATTCACCCCAAGCAATGTGGGGAGATCAGGGAATTAGCCCCTTGGATCAATATTTTAAAAACGATACAGTATCATGGCCATGGTGGAGTGGTTATATAAGAGTAACCTACTTAATCCGACCTTAGTTTTTGTCCTTTCAGTCCATTTCATCAGATGTGTGAAGTATTAGAGCCAGTTGGCAAAGTGTGCATACACACATGCAGTAAAATGGAAAATATATGCTTTGTGACATTTCAAATAAAGCTTAAATAAATGCGAAAGCAGCATTTACAATACAACAGCGGGGAATGGCTATTACATAATTGTTGCTGTGGGCCAAGAAATCAATGTTCCTGTTCATATCGAAATGAAAAATAATCTACCTTCATTAGAGGTTTGCAGTTGCATGATGAAATCTCTTTTGAGTGTTTATGCATTGAAGAACGGCATTTTTCAGATCAGTTGGGGTTATTTTAACATGGGGAGGGGGGAGGTTGCTCTGCTATTTTCTGATTATAATACAAATATCTCATTAATTTTCTCACGTAAGACCTGAGCTGGCAATGCTGCCACATTTAGCAAACTTTCAGTGTGGAGTACAGGGGGTGAAAAATGTGGAAAGACCCTGGAGCTGAGCTTCAGATGACTGCATCCCTGCAGTTTTCTTGGCAGTCTTGCCATTGCCTTTTTCTGGGGATGTTTTTCAACTTCTCAGAATGTAGCCAGAATCAACTGACTTTGTTTTCAGGTGGTTCTTGATTCTTCGCTCAAGCAATCCAGGGCTTTGGGATTGCATAGACATGCCATGATATTCACACCTTCACCTTCTATTCCCTATTAAGGTGCTACTTCTCCTGAGCCACAGCGGCCTGGATGCAGCTTCTTTCTTTTGTATTGTGAAATATATAGCAGAACAGAGAGCAGAGATTCCAGAGTGCCTTTTCCTTTTGGCCAGTACAACTTTCACTATGGTTGAGCAAGGAATCTGGGGCAGAGAGAGGAAGCACTGGTCTCCCGCCCTTGTCCCACGGAAGCAGGGAATCCAGATGCTGTAAATCAAATAACTAGCTCCTTCCCTGCTCCTTTCCTGCTCTGCTTGTCCTTCCTGCTTCGATTGAGTCCCTGCTTGGGGCTTAGGGCCATTCATGCTCCCTGAGCACGGGCTCAGGACAAGATGTTCAGGCAGGAGCCACATGTGGCTGAGTGGCACGTTTGCCTATGCAATGAATTGGTTGTCTGCCTGGTTACACAACACTACAAAGGAAATTTGGTACACCATCTGGGAGTCTTTGCTATAAACAGCTATGATGTACGAGATGCTCCAGGCAGGCCTTTTCCAACTTGTTGCCCTCCAGATGGGCCAGATTACAATGCACACAATTCCCAGCCAGCTAGTACTCTCCCAGCTGGCCAGGACGCTGAAAGGATTCTCATTTGGAAAAAAGCTGCTCCAATGTATCCTGAAACCTACAAGAGCGTTGTTTTTATTCGGGAATTTGACATGTTTCAAACTGGCCAGCCAAACTGGAACAAGACAAATGAACAATAAAGAAACAGGTGCGTTTGAGATCTCAATTCAGAAACAAAATACGAAAAACAAAAGAAGTCCTACTGTCAAGTCAAAGGACGGATCTTCCATTGCTGGCCTGTTAAAACAGCTAATTCTGACCAAGATAATCTGATTAAGTTGCAAAGTGAGCACTAATGAGGCATGCACTCAGTTTAATTAATGGAGCTTGGCCCACTCTAGCCACAGGATTTCCAGTTAGATGGGGGCTCCAGCTTAAAATGAGCACAGTAAAAATCTGAAGTTAGAAGCTCCCAGCGTGTCTCCATCGTGATCAGTAGAAGTTTGGGATCAATTTAGCATACAGGTAGTCCTTGACTTATGACCGTAATGGAGCCCACAATTTCCACTAAAAGTCTTGACAGTCTTAAATCAAGGCACCTATGTGACTGGCCCAATTTTATAATCTTTTTTGCAGCAGTTGTTTAATGAATGCAGTGGCTATAAAATCAGTCCATTCATTCCTATTGGCATTTTTTTGCCCCCCCCCCCCAAAGGCCAGAAATAGGTTTAAAAATGTTGTAAATCATGGTCATGTGACCACAGAACACTGCAACCGACAGTATAAGTGATCCTGTTGCCATGTGCCCAAAATGCAGTCATGTGACTGCAGTGTGCACACATGCCACCATCGAAATTCTAGAATTGGGTTGTAAGTACCTTTTGGTGTGTCCGCTGTAAGTTTGAATAGTCACTACACGACCGGTTATGAAGCAAAAGCTACCTGTACTTCTTTAATAAGAAATTCAGTCAGGAAATCACTTTCCCTCCTGCATGCCAGGAGAAAGGTGAGTTATGAAATTTTAGCCACCTGGGCTTCATTCACCTTCAGTCATCCTTGCTATTTGCCAACCCCACGAAGAAACTGGTTTAGCAAGGGAGGATTAATTCCCCAACAGTTCCTCATTAGAAGAAAACCCATGAATTTATTTCCAGAGAAGATCAAGGCGGAGAATGGTTATGGCTGCTCATTTAGCGACCCTGTTTCTAACCGGGAAAGGAGAAGTGAAACAAGTTTTCTTCACATAGTTCATTGCTCACATCTCGCATCAAGTCTCAGTTTAAAGACAATTAGGTATTTAGGCAATAAGCCAAAATATATGTTTGGAGGAAAGTGTGTCCAGTTCTAGGATCATGCAAGCCATGTCAGTATGGCATGTATTTGAATAATAATCCATTTCCACATTTGTATGTATGTGTGAATTATTAAAGCATACCAATATGAATATGTTACAGTTATAATCCCTGTTTCTTCTATTTAAAAAAACACTAAAAGTAGCTATATATAACTCTTCTTAACACCTGATATATATCTTTGCCTAATATTTGCATAGTTGAATATGCATTTGTTTTGTATCCAATAATCTTAAATGCATCTTTGCTGCCCATTTTGTACACATTTTTGTATGCAATTTGAGCTGAGAAATATTAAACAGTATTAGCAGACTAAATGCAGCTACAGATTGATTTTTTAAAGAATTTATGTAATGTACCACTTTATGTAAAAAAGAATTCTGTGACAGTTTTAAAATCTCCCCCAGTATCTTATGTTCCTGCAATTTCATAAAAACTTAAAAAGCCTCATTCTTAATTTCTGTCAATAGCAATGTCCCTTTTATTCGTATCCTTTTCATGTATTCAAAATCATGTTTATACTTTTATCTGTTATCTTATATATGCTTGACAAATAAAATAAATAAATAAATACAATAAATACAATATTGCAAGAGAATAAGATGTTGTTCTGAAGATTAGAAAATATTGCTGCAAATGAACTGTATCAAATAAGTGTTGTGTTCAGCCAGAGGGTCAACTCAAACATTTCAAGACCAAGTCTTCTAAGCATGCTCTGGGAATACTGGAAAGTAGTAGAAGAGAGGTATACTGACTTTTTTGAGGAAGGTTCAACACATTATTTCATTCCTATTGAATCAGGATGATTGTACTGGTTGGCTTGGTTCAGCCGTACAAACCTGATACAGAATATGAAGTGTTCTGCCCTTCCTTCCTTCCTTCCTTCCTTCCTTCCTTCCTTCCTTCCTTCCTTCCTTCCTTCCTCCCTCCCTCCCTCCCCCCCTCCCTCCCTCCCTCCCTCCTTTCCAGGGATGTCCTAATTGGTAAACTATGATTAAACAATCTTTACCAATCAGAATACCAAACTATTTTCCTTGCCTCAGCATTACAGTTCAAATACTATTAGTTTAAAAACATGTACATTTAGGGATACACATTCACTGACGTACATTAACTCAGCCGTGGAATAAATAACAAATCATTCCTTTTCTATGTGCACATCTACACACACACGTTTTGTTCTTGAATTGTGCAGCACTTTAAATTCATTTCCAAAAAGGTGCACTAGATCATATGGGAGTGTGAAAGTTCCTCTCGACAACTTTTTCAAACAGTCCCATCTTTTTTGAAATCACGCAATAGCTGGATACAGCTACAAAGAGAAGGTATGTTTGCCCCCGCTGGTTCTGAAACACCTGAAGTGTTGCACAGCCCTAATGTATATAGTTCTATTTAAGAAACGTAGTAACTGCCAGAGTGACGCCTGAATTAGACTGCTGTAGCAAAAATACCACTTTAAAAACGGACACATTTATTATGTCATATGGTTGTGGGCAAGAGTCAGCTTTGGATAAATCAAATGAAAATCAAACTGCGTTAAAGATGTGGTACCAAGGTATTTTACTTTTGAAATCACATGGTTCAGAAAATTGCCAAGTTTCTCTAGGAAGCTCATAGACATAAATGGGAAGAAAACATTTATGCTCCCTGCCATGTAAATCCAGCAGTGCTACCTTTCTCCTGCCATTAACCTGTTTGGCTTAAGGGAAGTACCTCTTAACTGAACTTGTAGGCTGTCCAGCAGCTCCCAACAGGAAATCTCAATCTGTCACTAGATTTATGCTGAGAAGCACCTGTCACCTGCAAATTCTTTTTTGGCAAGTAGTTCCTAAGGGACATGTTGCTCTTGCAGTCATGAGGGAAGGTCTGGGCTAAAAGCCAGGTGGCAAGTAGTAGTTGACTAGAAGCCAAGGGAAATCCTTCTTTGGATCCTTACTCATGCATTTTTCGGATCAAGCGCAACCTCACCTGACTCCATCAAAAAAAGATCACAATCAAGTAGGTGGCAGGGTGACCAGCCTACGTAGGTATGGAAAGGATCAGTGCTCCCTAAATCCATCCTGTTCATAAAAAGGTGTCTTTATCACCAAAGGACTTGGGAAACCACTTCAAGTGTCAATCATAACTGAGAAAGAATAAATCTATCCCTAGGTTCAAGTTGCTCAGAAGCATTAGCGTTTAAACTGTAGTATCCAGGTATTTTTTTCCAGACAAAACTTCAAATACCAAAATGCAGGAAAATGAACTACTAGTTTTAATATGTGGCCCTTCCTCATTACAGCAGCTCCCCTACTCACTAGTTAATGTTGATTTTAAAAGAAAGAAAAGTTATTTGCTTCACTGACTGCAATAATGCTTTGGACTCCATCTGGCATATAGGGATGATGAACCTTAAATTGCCACACAAAGCAAAATAGAGAAAAGATGCATGACCTGATTAAATGTAGGCATCCACTCATCAGTGCATGATAAAAATAAACAGGCAAAGCGAGATTTCCAACCAGGCATAAAGGAATTAAACAAGAATGCAATTCTACAAATTCCTCTACTTTCTAACTCATCCGTGAGTTGCAACCAACTTCACTTATGTTTTGTCTTGAATTGAATGGTTACTATCTATTTCTATCGGTATTACTCTCACAAAAGCACCAGGCAAATCTAGTGCAGTAATAGAGCCCTATAAATCAGATGAGAAGAAACTTCTGGGTTAGCTTTTAACCCTCCAACAAGTGATGTCAAGGCTGCGTCAGGGAAAGTGACAGCCAGAAGTCTTTGAAAGCTAAAAAGAAAGGAAGTGGGAACACCAAAACTCTTATCTAATTCTAATGCAAACAACACGTTTGTTTGCAGACTGAAGGTGTGGGCATTTCTTCAGTTTGCATTCCCAATTCGTAAGATAGCCACTAAGCTTAAATTTGCATAAAAATAACCTAGCAACATTTTTTTCAACAATAATAAATTACTGGCTTATGTTCCTTGTTCTTCCTTTCTCTTTCAGTATATGTGAAAATATATATGTGAAAATGAGGGCAAATATGCTGGTTTTAAAAATACATTTGGTAACTCCAGAAGTCCTTGAACAAAAAAAAAAGGGGGTATTTGTATGTACCTTTCGGTAAGTCAATTTAAAAAACCTTTTAACTTGCGACTGATTTTTTAAAATATTCCTTGGCTGAATCTCGATATAAAATGATGGCATGGCCAAGACAGTATCATCCTAAATAGTTTCAAATTTACCATCTATAGTTTCTATAGGCAAATTACTAAGATAAACCATATATAAACAGTCAGTATTTTTATTTTAAAAATACACTCATCTTCACTTGAACAAGTTACAAATAGCCTGATTTATCAATCTGGCTATGGAACTGGCCAGTCCCATCATTAGACCAGATGAACAGTAGATCCTGGGTGGAAAAATAAGTCTATGTGTATGTGTCCCATGCAGCTTGTCTCTGATCAATGTTGGAAGATTTAACTGTCAGTTTGTTTTCCTAACTCTTGGCCTCAACAACAACACACCTTGGGCTAGGTTTACTAAGGGAATAGCTTCTTCAAATGGTCTCTGTGCTCTGAGAATGACTCCAAGGGTAATGGCAGAACTGGAAGTGTCCCTGTATTTCATGGAAATCTGCTATTCAAGGGGAAAAGGAAGTATGAACATTGATAATGACATTGCATTTACTCTCCTTATATATCTTTCCCATGACTTTATGCTTGGCCGTGCTGCATTCAGATGGAGTTTTTGTTCAAATTTACAATTTGATTGCATTTAACGAGAGACAAAAATATTTGCACATTTCCAAGAGTGTAACACTTAACCTATATTTATGACATTCTATATACTTACACATTTTGGAGAATTAATTCCTTTGCAAATGTTATTCTTAAAAAAAAACATATTCTAATAACTGAGGATTCAGTTTTGGTCACTATAGAAAGTGGTCTAAGAAAAGATTTCCACAGCAAGGAGCGAACTAGAATCTTATTTCACCATCTCTCATTCTATTTAGTTACTTTTTCTATTCAGTTCAGTTTAATTCTATGGTAGCTTAAAGAATCGATTTCCAGAGTTCCCTTGCCCCACAATGAAGTGTAATATAATTAGCAATTTGTGGCACATTGATAGCATTTGCCGCTACGGGTGCAAATTTTACCCCATCACCAAAATTTGGTAGTACTGGTCAAAACAGTTATGAGATATGATACATTAAGGAAAAAAAGTTGATTATGGAAGAGAATTAATCATGCAATGTAATGTATTTCATTCTATAGAAAAACTCAGCTAGTATTTGCAAAATCTGAAAAAATGGAAAAAGGAAAGCAATATAAACGCAGCTACTGAATTAGGAGGTAAGCATACACACCACAAAATCACAGCAAAAAGTAACCTCTGACTATAGAGTTTGTGTTCCTCTTTTGAGATAATTTTGGCTCTTGTATTAAGGATTCATTGTCTTTAGACCAGGCATGTTGAAAAAGGAAAATATGGAGCTGACATTCCTACCCTGCTCTCTCTATATCTTAATTTTAAATGATATTTTTTTTTCTTGTCAAACCTGATTATGGCATGAAAAAAAAAATAACATACCTATTAACAAACCATGCAGTTCACATTTGGAACTCATTGACCCAAGGTATCAAGGCCAATAGACACAAATTAGGGCCAGGTTTACACACACACACACACACACACATCTATCCATTTTCATTCCAAAGGTTTTCCTAACCCTTTTGCTGATGCAAGGGGGAAAAGAATGAGCAAATTGTTCATTCTGGTATTTCTCCTGTATCTTTTTTCTTCTGAACCATTTAAAGGGACAGGAAGGGGCAAATGGGTAAAAGCAGCAAACCTTAAAAAGAGAACTACTTTGGGAAAAAGTTTTATATTTGCCCTGAGAACATATTTAGATCAAATGCAACACAGTCTTGGAATTAGTGGACTTGTAGGAGACTTGCATAGAAACTTTAAAAAAAAACTTACCTGTTTGCTATAATAAATATGTTTATTTCATTTTATAATAAAACAGCTTCCTATTTGGTTTTGCTCTTCTCTGCCCTTTTCACTAGCAAATGTAATGTCATGTACAAGTTTACGAACAGGATAAATGGTGGTAGTGCCGAGTACTTCCTGTTTCCCAACTACACATGGAGAACTTACAGAGAGATGGCAGGGACTCTCCAAGGAAACAAGAATGGCAGCTTCCCGGAATGGGAGGACCCCGCCTTTTGGTGGCTCACAAGAAGGGAAGACCTGTGAATCCCCAACTAAAATTATTGCTTCATTTTTCACATCCCCTCCCCCGCCCCAAGAGCTTAATTGCAGCATGCTGGCTTCCTGAAGCAGGTGGCTCATCTGCCAAGATACCCTCCTCTGCCTGCGTGTCTTGGACTTCAGCGCTCAAATCGTTTTGTGTACCACCACCCTCATGACAAGCAAACTGGCAAAGATGCAGGAGCCACACTGAGCCTGGCAATTCCTCACTTCATGCCGCTGTCTCCCTGGGAGCCAGCACAAAAAGGCTTTGAAAGCGTGTAACCACCGGCTTTCATTGAGTCTCCGGCATTAACTTTTCCCCTTTCCCCCCTTCAGTAACTTGCTGCAGGAGCAGCAGCAGCAATATCATTGTGCTAGGTGGTCAGCTTTGCAGTTCTCACACACACGTGCCTCTGTTGGTCTGTCATCTCCATCAGCAAAGAAGCTCCTTCCCCACCTGGAGCTTTAGGAAAGGTGGCCCACTGACCTGTTCTTGGGGGCAAGGTCTCCCTTGGCTGCTCATTCCTGCTCCTGCTTGCTGCTTTCTTCCCATCCAGTCCTGCTGCTTCTGGGGTGATAATGCGCTTGCCTCTTACTCATGGACTTGGCATTACTTTCAGCTCAGTTCCTCCAGCACCATGCTGCCCCCGCCTGCCCCCGCCTGCGTGCCCTACCGGGAGCCCATCAGCATTCTGTACCCAGACACATAGCTCTGCAGCTGGTTTCTCCGTTTCTTTTTCTCCGCTTCCTTTCCTGTAAGTCTTCCTGCACCCCACATGGTAGTGTAAGAGCCCTCCACGTTTGAAATCTTATCAATACCTCTCTTCACTTGCAGGAGGCAAAATTTATCTCCTGCCTATTCTACCAAATTGATGTAGACAGGGAAACTGTTCGGGCCAAACTATGTAATATCTTGAATAACTGCGGCTGAATTTTCCAGTTATTTTGTCTTTCATTGAAGAGTAATCCAGAAAATGCCCCATTAGAACAAAGCAAACTCATGGGAGAAAGGAGCTTTTTACATTCATTTCACACATGCTTTTCCTGATTTAAAGTGTGCATGCGCACACATGAACCTTATTTGGCTTTCTGGAGGCTTTCACATTGTATATTTAAATTGATCCAAAATGAATGAAAAGAAATATTATCAGAAGATAAGATAGTAGGATCCAGCAAAATCTACAAATATAGCTGGGGCTAGGGATATTAATAGCACAGTTATTTCTGCAAAAGTATTTGTTTAGATATAAACGTTGAAATAATTACTCCCACAGAAAGAGAAATTTAATATTTTTATACAGTGAGGAAGAATATGACTCAGACTTGGTACCTATTCCATTTATTGGGAAGTCACTACAAATAAATAGGCAACTTCGAACCATTGCTTTCTCTTCAATTGTTCTTACAATGAACATAAGCAGTGTCCTACTGGTTGGATCCCTAGCCCATCCAATCTGGCAGTCTGTTTTCACAATGGCCAACCAACTGCAGAAGGAAGCCCACTAGACCAGGGGTCTCCAACCTTGGCAACTTTAAGCCTGGCGGACTTCAACTCCCAGAATTCAGAAGCAAAGCTGGCTGGGGAATTCTGGGAGTTGAAGTCCGCCAGGCTTAAAGTTGCCAAGGTTGGAGACCCCTGTACTAGACTCCCTGCAGATGGCCTTTAGAGGTTTTCACTGCCATTAAGGCTAATTGCCACTGATCCCCTTGACTTCCTTCAATTGGTCCGACCCTTTTTTGAAGCCAGCAAAGCTAGTAGCCAACATCACATCTTGTGGTACTGAATACCAAAGTTGAATTACATTTTGTATTTTAAAAAATCCTTTTGTCTGTCATGTTTCTTCTAGGATTCAATTTCATTGCATGAACTTGGGTTGTGGTCTTTTGAGAAGGGGAAAATAGCTTTTCCTTGTCCATTTTATCTTTTGTGCATCTTAATCCTATAATACTTTTAAACACCTTAATCATGTCCTTTATTCACTCAAGTGAATTTATTCACTTCCTTTAGCCCCTTATGTTGCAATCTTTCTTCATAGAGAAGCTGCACCAGCTCCTTGATCATCTCAATTATCCTCAATATTCCAGATGTGGCTTCACCATTGATTTATAAAAGGACATTGTAATATTGACATCTCATTTTCAGTACCCTTCCTTATTATCCCAAACATGTTATTGGCTTTAAAAAACAACAACAGATGCACACTGTGTTGACATCTTCATTGAACTTTTTACCATTACTCTGTTCCATTTCAGCAGTCTCTAAGTCATTGCTAGCTCTAATTCTATTAATTCGTATGAGCGGTCAGGATTTTTGGCAGCAATGCACATCACTTTATATTTGCACTCTTCTATTTTCCAAGCTGAATGGTAATAGATAGCTTTCAAACTGAGAACTGTCTTCTTACAAGTACTTGGACATTGGGATGCAAGAGTCCCAGTCAAAGCAACCCAAGCAGAAGGCTCTCTAGTCTCTTCAACACACCCAAAGAAGGTAGTCCTAGGGCCGTGATGGCGAACCTATGGCACGCGTGCCACAGGTGGCACAGCGCCCTCTCTGTGGGCACGCGAGCCGTCACCCCAGTTCAGCTCCGCCATGCATGCGCGCGCACCTCCCACCGGCCAGCTGGTTGTCGAGTCTCTGCCGCGCATCTGCAGGGGGCAGGGCGTGTGCGGGGGGGGGTCATGTGCGCATGCATGGGGGCACGGGGCACGGGCGCATGGGCGAGCACGCATTGCATTTTGGGGGTTTGGGCACGCGCACGCGCACACGCGCACTTTGGGCACTCCGTCTGGAAAAGGTTAGCTATCACTGTCCTAGGGTTTTAGACAGAAGACATCAGAGAACAAACTTCAGGCCTCTTTCATACAAAGTGTATGCTCGGCTACAGTTCCTACTTTATTACAGAGAATGTGGGTATATAACAGTTGAAGCAACAGGCACCTGCACTCTTAGCTGCAGGACAAATATGAAGACCATAATCTGAGATGCAAAGAAAGTTCATGGTGCCATTGCATTATCAGTTAAAACTGAGAGAAGGAAAATCCTGAGCTCTATGGCTATATTGTATGGGGAACCTATTGTATCACAGACTACTCAACCCTTTCTTGTCTACTCAGCACACATACACACAGTGCTGAAAGAGATGACTCAGCCATCTGATTTTGTTCTAATTAGGATTAATTATCTGGGTCCAGCTACTGACCACTACCACCATTCCAATTAGTCAGCTTTAACAAATGGAAAGAGAGATGGGCTCAGACCCCATATTGTGTCTAGACAAGGAGAAGGGTAGTAAATAAGGTATGCCACCATCAAGCCCTCTACTTAGCTGGGCTGAGATATTCTTCAAGCTGGGTGCTCAGGATTAGTGTCTCTGCATGCAGCTTGGTTTAGTTTCTTGGAACCAGGTGTGCTTGGCATACATTGAAGAATACAGCTTTACTGGTATCTACGCAAGCAAGCAAGCTACATCATCAGCACTGCCTCATTCACTGTGTTCATATGCTCCCGCCTCACAGGGCTATTTTAGGCTTGGCTGGTGCAGCCTGATCTTCCAAGGGCTCCTGCTTGCAAGCACCTGTTGCAGGGCATCCTGAAAAGCCCAACCAATCCTAGAACTGATAAGAAGCTAGGGTTGCTAGGAGGTCACTCAAAGACCTGTATATATATAGAACGCCACATTCTCTCTAAGGCTGAGGGTAATCTGGGTGATAGATGTGAACACCAAAGACTTGATGATGAAAGTCAATACTTTTCTTTCCTCCCACTCCACATGGATGTATGTGTGACAGTGTTTCATAGGTTATATTCTGGACTGCTGGCTGAATTGGTAACAGCAGGTTGCTAATACAGTACTACAGGTAGTCCTCGACTTACAACAGTTCATTTAGTGACCATTCAAAGTTGCAACAGCACTGAAAAAAGTGGCTTATGACCATTTTTCACACTTATGACCATTGCAGCGTTCCCCATGTCACATGATTTACATTCAGATGCCTTGACAATTGGCTCACATTTATGAGGGTTGCAGTGTCCCGAAGTCATGTGATCCCCTTTTGCGACCTTCTGACAAGCAAAGTCAATGGAGAAACTAGATTCACTTAACAGCCGTGTTACTAATTTAAAAACTGCAGTGATTCACTTAACAAATGTGGTGAGAAAAGTCGTAAAATGGGACAAAACTCACTTAATAAATTTCTCACTTAACAACATAAATTTTGAGCTCAATTGTGGTCATAAGTGGAGGACTACCTGTATAGCTTGAGGATTGTGAATTGAAAACCCACTCTAGACATGAAGGAGGAGGGCCAGATGAAACCTGCAGCTTTTCTCTCTTTTACAGAAGCAAAAGAGCTTTGGTGCTGAATAAATGTTTGCAGTTCAGAGACCATAATACTGGACTGAACCAATAGGCCAGAGGTCTTCAAACTTGGCAACTTTAAGACTTGTGGACTTCAACTCCCAGAATTCTCCAGCCTGGAGAATTCTGGGAGTTGAAGTCCACAAGTCTTAAAGTTGCCAAGTTTGAAGACCCCTGCAATAGGCTAATTAACAAATGCAAGTTTCCTATATTAGGGTTGACCAACAATTTATTTTGTAGAGCTTCATTCCAGCTTCTTCTATTCAAGTCTCAAAGATTTCAAACATCAAAGATTTCCTGATTTTTGCAACCCAGTGGTTCCAGAGTATAGGAAGGCTGGACTGTACAAATACAGGTTAGCTAAGTACCATGTAATCTAGGGGTGGGTTCTAACTTACCTCGCTGCTGGTTTGCTTCCTTCGCGCGTGCACAAAAAAAATAAAAAAAAATTCAAAAAAAAAAAAAGAAGAAGAAGAAGAAGCCAAAAACAAGATGGTGATGCATGCGCAGTGCCAGAAATTCGGCTTCTGCACATGTGCAGAAGAATAAAAAATAAAAAAAATTAAAAAAAAAGATGGCGGCGCCCCCGGACCGGCACCGACCGAACTGGATCCGTGACATCATCGTGACATCACCAGCGGGTCGCTACTGGTTCAGGAGAACCGGTCCGAACTGGGAGGAACCTACCTCTGGTGTAATCCCCACGTTCAAATAGACCACCTCTTTAGTGACCTCTGTAACTTTAACTAAACCAGAAACATTTAGTTTAGTAGCAATTTGTGAGGATGAATCTTAATGTTATCATCTTGATTTATATGTCCCTGATTCCAAGATGGGATGAAGAAAAGTGAGGAGCATGATCTACGTGGAAAGGGGAGTGCAGGTCTTAATGGCATGAATTTAAAGTAAGATATCCCAGGTTTTTTTCTTCTGATGGTCATCATCTCTAGCTGCATTTCTTTTGTTTCCGCTTCCTCCTCTTCTAAATCTTCTTCTTCTTCTTCTTCTGCTTCTTCTTCTTCTGCTTCTTCTTATTCTTCTTCTTCTTCTTCTTCTTCTTCTTCTTCTTCTTCTTCTTCTTCTTCTTCTTCTTCTTCTTCTTCTTCTTCTTCTTCTTCTTCTTCTTTGCATCATGATGACCATTTCTATGGTAACAATTTACAAGGTCACCTTGCACAAACTGGACCATCTGGTGACATTCAAATACCCTGTTTCCCCCAAAATAAGACATCTCCTGATAATAAGCCCAATCGGGCTTTTGAGTGCATGGCAATAAGGCCAAGTGCTTATTTCAGAGTTCAAAAAAGTATAAGACAGGGTCTTATTTTCAGGGAAACACGGTAGTGGATAAGAGGGTGAATGAAAATGACACACCAATGATTTAGATTTACCCAAAATTTGGATATATTCCAAGAATATAGAAACTTTATCCTCTCCTTGAGTTCTGATCTCAGCACAGCTTGCTTTGGCTTTTTTTATTAGGGAGAGTTGCCTAGTACAGCCTATGACAGAATGTTAAGCTTTCCTGCTCCCTTCTATGGCTTCAAGCAGCCCAGATGTTTCCTGAACATCAACATCAAGAAGCCCAATGAGGCATGAATGCAACAACAGACCATTGCAGTAAAATGTGGAGAAGGAGGGGGGCCGGTAAATACCAGATGAGGTCTGGGGGGCCTACCATAGCTACACATAGATGGGCTCTGGTGTGGAGGCAGTTGTTACAAAATGCTAGGCTTGACCAGTCTCTCGCTCTGTATGATCTTGTTTCCACTGATGCAGGAAAAGCAGATAGGAACACCAGCAGTTTTTGATGCGATCAATAGGGGAGCTAGTTAGATTAGGCAGAAAAAAAATTCAATGCACAGATTAAAGAAGTTTTACTATAGCAGCGACCGGCCCTCAACCTTTTGGGCACCAGGGACCAGAGGTTTTTCCACGGACTGAAGGGACATGGTTTCCCATGCTGCCTGCATCCCACAGATGGGGCTTCGCTTATTTGCGCGGCCCGGTTTCTGGCATGCTGCGGCCCGGTCTCGTTGTACAGACCAGGGGTTGGGTACCCTTGTACTATAGTACATTAATTCAACACAGCATGCTTTTTTATAATAACCAAGCTATAGGACCATGTATCCAAATCACAACACCACTCTCCAGAGTATATTGTAAATGCAAATATATGTCTGTATGCACCACACTGACGTGTATTCATGTATTTAAGTAATTACTCTTTAAAAAACCCTGTGTGTTCATGTAAGTACCAGCTATTAATAAACATGCATTAAGACTAAAACTTGCAAACTATAATGAATTATCTTCCAAGGACTGCTTCGAATTGCCTACCATAACATAGATTTAGAACTGCTAATTTGTTTTTCAGATCAAACATTGAATTTTAAGTTTGCTTTCGACAATATTTAGTTTTGCTTCTGTCAGAAATTAATTTTATAATTTGGATCCCACTTTTTGGTTCCTGTGCTGCAGCATTACTATTTTACTTAAACGGAATAGTTCAGTCACATTAAATTATACTATGAAATCTGCTATATCCCAGTCAAATTCCTTTGAGATTGGAGTGGGTTATAAAGCATTGTAAAGTGAATTTAAAAAAAAAATAGGCAGGAAAAATAATAAATATTAAACTGTAAGTAAAACACAGATCACACCTGAGTAAAAGAAACTACAAAGAAGGGCTTGTAAAAGCCATTTTCCCACTTGCTATGTCAAGGCATTTCATAAATTCCTCAAAAATCAGTTGCCTGCTATGAACTGTAAGAAAATATATGAGACGGAAAGTCTCAGACATCAGCATACAGCCAGATGCATGGGGAGAGGGGGTACTAAGGACGTTACACAGGGAGGGAAGGAATACTTTACAACAGAGCTACCTAATAGCCTCACACACGGAATGGGACTGTTCTCCTCGTCCATTTCGTCGCCCCTGGTTGGCCCCCAGGGTTCCGCCTCCAAACATCAAACTGACTTTTCTCCTTGGCTGAAACGGCCCTAGCTCTTCGGCCCAGCCCTTTCATCCCAGCCCCTCCCGGCCCAGCCCCTTCGTCCCAGCCCTTTCTCCGAAATGACCCAAAAGCCCATTCACCCCGGCTTTTTTCGGCGCACAGGACACTTTGCCGCCAGCCAATCAGAGCAGCAAGAATCCCACCCCATTCTCCCTCTTCCATCCTTTCTGTTCCACCCCTCTGCTTGTGTGCACGTGTGTTTGATCCACATAGATAACAACCCCACCCCCCCCCCCCCTCTTTCCCTCTCCCTCCCCCCCCCTCTCCCTTTCCTAGAAGAGCAAATGGGGGTGGGGAAGAGAAACCTTGCTGAATTCCATTCCATTCCATTCTTCTCTCTCTCTCTCACTCTCTCTCTTTCTCTCTCTCTCTTCCCCCTTCTCTCTCTATCCCCCTCTCTCTCTTTCTTTTTCCCTCCT
>QLTV01002530.1:5198306-5232799 GCA_003457575.1 Thermophis baileyi | reverse complement strand
CCCCCTCGTTTTTCCTTCCCTTTCCCCCCCCACCCCCTTCTCCTTCTTCCATCCTTTCTGTTCCACTCCTCTGCTTGTGTGCACACCATTCTCCCTCTTTGGATCCACATAGATAACAACCCCACCTCGTTTTTCCTTCCACTCCTCTGCTTGTCCTCCTTCTTTCCCGTTCCCCCCCACCCCATTCTCCCTCTTCCATCCTTTCTGTTCCACTCCTCTGCTTGTTAAGTGTGAAAAATGGTCATAAGTCACTTTTTTCACTGGAATTGTAACTTTGAACAGTCACTAAACTATTCAAAGTTACAATGGCAGTGAAAAAAGTGACTTATGACCAGTTACAACTGAAATTGTAACTTTGAACAGTCACTAAACTGTTCAAAGTTACAATGGCAGTGAAAAAAGTGCCCCGGGTCGTTTCGGAGAAAGGGCTGGGACGAAGGGGCTGGGATGGGAGGGGCTGGGATGAAAGGGCTGGGCCGAAGAGCTAGGGCCGTTTCAGCCAAGGAGAAAAGTCAGCGATGGGATGTTTGGAGGTGGAACCCTGGGGGCCAACCAGGGGCGACGAAATGGACAAGGAGAACAGTCATAAACCCTCACACAGAATCACCGAATTATCCAAATCATAGGACTGGAAGGGACGTTGGAGGTTGTCTAATCCAACACCCTATCCAATGGCAGGAGGTCTTACATCATCCCGGAAAAATGATTTTCCAATCTTTTCTTGAAAACTCCAGCATGTTTACAATTGTTTAAGAATAGACTTGAATTATTGCGTTTAGTGACATTTATCGTAAACTTCACTGAAATCTTTATTACTTATATAAGCTGGAAAACATAATTTTGCTGATACCATTAACAAGAACAATAAAAGGGCAATATTGGAATTACTTACAAATTTAGGTTTTACCTGAAAACAACTGTGTGGCTTTCAGCACAAGAAGCATTTTTTAGACAGGAAATTATAAATAAATTACTAACTTATCATTAGGTGCGAGAATTTTTTCAAGGAGATTGTAAAATAAAATCAAGAGAAGATTTGACAATCGATTTTTCAGTGGTTTTCTTATATACAATTATCAAAAAGAGTTAAAGTGGGTTATAGTTTTTGTTTTGAATAATGTAAAACTGGGTTTGAAACCGAATTATGCACTAATGATGAATATGTTATTGCTAAAATGAATACACTTTTGTTAAAATATGAGAACAAGATTAAGTATGTCAACATGGTCTAAAAACTTTGATCAAATGGACAATGGGAAAATATGTGGCTGAAAAGATTGAAATTTAAATTACGTTCTAACCTTAAAGAGAATCTTTACAAAATGATATATTGTTGGCATTTGACACCAGAGAAATTTTCTAGAAAGGTGTTTCAATTTTTTCCTGGAAATGTGAACAAGAGGGGACATTATCATCTTTGGTGGTCATGTAAAAAAGCCAAAAAAGTTTGGATACAAATACATATATTAATTCAGAAGATTTTACAGTTTAAAGTACAACTGAAACCAGAGGTTTTTTCTTTCATAGACAAGCAACTAGAAAAAGTCATAAAGTTAGAACTTTATGTTTATATGTGACAACTGCAGTGAGACTATTGTATGCTCAAAAGTGGAAAAGTTTGACACTCCCCACATTGAAGGAATGGTTGGCAAACATGATGGAGCTTTCAGAGATGGCTAAATTGACTTAACTTGGTCATAGAAAAGACAATACCCACATTTATGGCTGACTGGAAATCCCGAATAGACTTTTTTTTGCATAAAACAGGGGAAAAAATCACTTATGACATGTAGTTTTTAATGATAGAAAAAGTTAGCTGTTTTGTAATCATACAGTAAGAAATAATTTTGCAATCGTATTTATATTTACTGTAGAGGAAATCAGAAGCTTCTTTCTGTTTCTTTTTATTCTTTTTCACTACTAATTTTTTCCTTTTTTCTTTGTATCTTTTTTCCTTTGTTTTCTCTATTTCATATTAGTTTGTGTTAGTTTTTATGTTCTCTTTAAAACCTTCAACAAAATTAATTTAAAAAAATATGAGAATTCCTTATGACAAGTCATAGGGATGGCCACTAACCTGGATAGCTTTAAAAGGGGATAGAATCAATTCATTACTATCTCCAAATTTCAGTTGCTGGGAATATCTCCTACTTGTGAACACACCAGTGGTATCATGTTGGTCACTGAGAGAGAAAAAAATGCTGGATGAAGATTGGCCTTAGCTTGATCTAACAGAGCTGTTCTTACAAACTCACCCAAAAAGCAAAACAAAAAGAAAAAAAGCCTTTCCTCTTAAAATACATGAAATGGGAAAATAGTTTCAGCTTATTTACACTATGCAAGTTATACCAATACCATAATATAAAGGGACACACTTTTGGGGTAGAGGTGATGGTGGAATTAAACACCTCACTTTCCGGTAACAGTAATGTCACAACAGCTATCAGTCTTTTTCTAGCTTATGTGGCAATTCAAGGGCTATTTAAATAACTGAATATACTTATGCAATCACTTGTCTTACATAAAGAACCTCCAGCAGACACTCATGAGATCTAGGATAGTTCCTTCAACTCTTTAGCAAGGGGAAGACTGAATTTTTATTCAGTATTAATAAAACAATAACCATGTGTTATAGCATAAAATGAGATACAAATCAGGAATGCAAATATTTTTAATCTGCAACTGGCAGCCTTCTTGAGCCATGACAAATATCAGACCAGAAGTTGTTCAAACATTCAACATGCAAAGAACATTACAATATAAGCAGTATTACTGATTAAAAAAACAAATATGCATCTATCAACAGATAGAGAGGTACGGTAGACAAAGATAGGACAGAAAATTCAATCCATGCTGTATTTTTAGTTTAGGAATGTTTCACCACTACAGATAGTCCTCAAGTTATGACCACAACAAAAAATGGAACTTCTGTTGCTAAGGCATGTGGTCATTAAGCGAGTCACACCCTGTTTTATGAACTTTTTTGCCACTGATCGTTAACGGAATCACACAATTGTAAAGTGAATCAAGCTTCTCTCACTGACTTTGCTTGTCAGAAGCCAGTCGGGAAGGTCGTAAATGGCCATCATGTGACTCCAGGATGCTGTTATAAATACCCGTTGGCTGTCAAGCACCCTAATCATGATCACTTTTTTCAGCACCATCGTAACTTTGAACAGTCACTAAAACAAATGGTCGTAAGTTGAGGACTATCTGTATTATACATTTTGCTGCAGTAAGGCAGCAGGCTAGAAACTAAGGGACTATGAGTTCTAGCCATGTCTGACACACTAAGCCAGTTGGGTGACTTGCGTCAGTCTCTCCCTCAGCCCTCAGATGCAGGCAAACCATTTCTGAAAACGTGACAAGAATCAACACTGATTCAAATGTACCAAAACAAACAAACAAACAAACAAAAACATTAGGAGGATTAGTCACAACAGCATACACCAAGAAAAAGATGCTTCACAGTTGTATTTATTATTAAATTTGTATGCCACAAGCCACAAACTCTGTATCATTATTCATAATATCATGAATGTTTATTCAGAAGTAAGTCCATTCTATTTTTCAGGGAATTATTCTCAGGAAACTCTCATAGATTGTACCTGTGCAACTTAACCATATGTGTGTCTACTTAAGCCACTTGTCACCCAATGCCATTACTGTAGGGTTGGAACCTTAACTGTTATTTAATTATAAATAGTAGTAATTATCAGTTAAAGATAAGGGGATGCTATGGCTCAGCAGTTAAAGACGCTGAGCTTGTCAGCTGAAAAGCTGACAGTCTGGGTTTGAGACCTGAGTACTGCACAATGGGGTGAGCTCCCATTACTTGCTCTAGCTCCTGCCCACCTAGCAGTTTGAAAGCATGCAAATGAGAATAGATAAATAGGTACCAGTTTAGTGAGAAGGTAACAGCCTTCCGTGCACCTTGATATATAGTCATGCTGGCCACATGACCACAGAAGTGTCTTTGGACAACACTGGCTCCCTCAGCTAAGAAACAGATATGAGTACCGCCCCTTAGAGTCGGACACAACTGGATAGGAGAAACCTTTACCTTTTTTTATTCTAAAATATTTATGATGGCAATGCTTATTGGTAGCTCTAACAAACAAGCAAGTAACATATAAAAAAATCAGAGGAAGTTGATTGGGAGCTCCTGGTGTTCTTTCCTGGTGTTCCCCCATTCAAGTAATAACCAAGTCCAATCCTGCATAGGTTTTCAAGATCAGCTAAAGTCATCTAGGTGCTTCCATATAATGAAACATCAGCCATTTTACTTTTAAAAAGTTAAAGAAATGAAACTATTAAAGTATTAAAACTGAAATATATATGTTCATACATTAATTTATTTTTAAGGATTATATTGGTATTAGATATGAACAGATTAGGAAGATTAAAATACCCATATTAAAAGACAGATATATTTAATCAAAATTAAATACAGCTATATTTAGTATGATTACTTAGTATAATACCACAGTTAGCACAATTAATATATACAATATTTTATGAAAATATTTCAAAATTCTTGTAATAAAATTATGGAATAACGTCCGTGTAATTTTAAAACTTGTCTATTACAAGAGAAAGGTCCCATTAAAAGTTATCTACATTTATGTGTTTTAAATTCTCTGGAAAGAACCTGGCTATGAATGTTTATAGCAGAATAAACAAATACAGACTTGTATTTCTTAAAATATCTTGAACACATATTTCAGAACATATAAAACTTGAAGTTATTTCACATATCTAAAATCCATTTTATCCTACTCACCAAACAACTACAACATGCTTGTAGTTAATTTAATTTGGATATTATGAAATAAGCTGCAGTCACTCAATGTCTCTCATAATGGTGGGGGGGATATAAAAAAAAGCATATCAACCCTATCAGGATCTGCATATAATCTCATGATCTAAAGCTCAAAAGTTATCCTGCATTGTGATTTATCTTCTGGAGGGAAGAGAGGACACTAAAAAGAAATATACTTCCAATGAAATATTCTTTCCTCTGAATTTCACACTGAATCTATCTGCTGGGGTGCAGCAGGGAAAGGTATCTCTGCTTTAGAGAAAACAAGGGGTGATGGTATAGAGTTCTCCCTTCCTGCTGCTGTTAAACAACATCTCGGTACATCAGAGAATCCAAGCGTGTTGGTGCTCGAACATCTGTTTTCATAGAGAAATCTCCTAGGTTATAAACTCTGAGCGTTTGCATAAAATCTTGATTTTACTCAACCTGACTTAAGATACATACGGTATAATGACATTAAGTGAAGGGGATGTTCTGCTTCTTAGCATCAGGTAGAATTTTACATTGAGAGACATCTCCATTTTCAATTACAAATTACAATTTTGTAGCCTTGAAGATTTCTGTCAAGCAGAGTTTGCAAACTTGGTGGCTACATTATACTGCTTTTTGAATGTAGATAAATAAACATCCTTTCTAAAGTTTCCAAGTTAGCTTGCTTTTACTTGCAAATGTATATCAATAATTTAGCATCCTTCATGCTGATGAGGTCAATATGCCTGTTATACACGAAATTACTTTCAATATATGAGCTAATAAATAAGTGAAAATAAAATATAGTTTACTTTGTTTTTTAACCTAGGATAGCTGTTACCACTATTTCTCATACATTGGACCCTACTTCAAAGGGTGATTGTAGAGAACATTATGGATTTTTAAAAATGTTTTTGGACTCAAGATATTTTTTTAATAATGCTTTTTGGACTCGAAGTGACATTACTGGAAGAGGTGAGAATGAATCTTTGGCTCATATTTGGAGAGAATTTAAATCCCCTTCCACCTGCATTATTATTATATGAAAATCATCAGGCCCAGCAATGCTGTGGAGGTTTATCAGAAGAACTACCGGTAACTATCAAATAAAATCAACCAAGTCTTAATATCTGAAAAGTTTAATGAGATTGCAATGCTAAACAAGCTAGTACTTTTGAGATACTAGTCTGAACTCCAGACTAGGACTAAATATTTCATCCAGATTCCAGAAGGCAAACTGTGGGACCCCTGACTAAAACAAACAGAAGGATACCAGCAGTAATAGCACAATAAAGAAAGGAACAACTGGTAAATTGGGAGTTTACAAAGCCACTGCTGGCTTTGAGTGTTTATTCATCCTAGTGGACAGAAAGATTTTCTCATACCTTTTCTCACACATAGCATCCCTGTGGGTCTACACTGACCAGCACTATCACCACATCATAATACTGAGGCATTAAAGCATATGGGTGCCAAGAGAGACCGATACGTGTTTGATGACACATGGCCAGGCAACCTAAACTCCATCTGTCCTAAATTTCACTTTAAACTTCAGGAACAAGGGCAACCAGTCAGGTAACAATAACTGTCTTCTGGGGAGAGAAGGTATTTTCCTCAAGTATGAGATGTTAACTCTATCTAGCTCCCCCATTCACAGGTGAAAGTTTTGTCCCTGTCATTCTGGAGGATGCGGGGAAGTGGCCTGTGCCAGGCACATACATCCTAAGGCTATTTTCTCAGGCCCTGCTGATGATTGGGCATCAATTCTCCAGGGCTGCTCAGGCAGAAAATCCACATCAACCCCCCCCACCTCCCTCTGTTCCATCTTATTATTCCAAACAGACATACTTCCGCAGCCCAATAAAGACTCAGCACCCCCTGCGTGTGTGTGTGTGTGAGTGTGCGCAGGAGGTGGCTTGGTCAGGGGCCAACATGCATGAGCCAAGACTGTTTCTGAAATCTCCACAAACAAGTCCAACGTCTCACATTAATTCACAACCTCACAACTCAGAACGTAACCCCCTTGCATTGACTCTGAAATAAACACAACACCATGTTGCCCCTTGCTCCTTTGCCACCTAAAAATACTCCAAAAGATGCTGTAAGCACCCAAGCAGACAGAGAAACTGCTCAAAAGCCAGGAGCCACTGGCCGAACTGTTGTGCCAGCAAGAGCAATGGCAATTCCAAGTACAAAACATCATGTCCTTAAAATAAGCAAGCAAAAATGGCACTAACTGGTGATTGGGGGGGGGAGTTGGAAATGCATCTCTTTAGAAAGTGTTTGCACACGTTTACTTACACACACACTTTCCAGGAGTGTCAGAGAAACAAAGAGAATTTGTGTATGGATCTCAGCACTGTGAAACAGGCAACTGTCTTAATGTTTCAGGATTCATGCCAGCCAATAGCCTTCCCTATAGTTACTGGGTTTTCTGACAGGTCTTTAAAATTTAAGCAGTATCAAACGCTGGATTGTTTCTCCAGAAGATGTCATCCTGCAGCAACTCTGGAACTGGATTTCTGCCTACACTATCTGAGTCTTCAACTCACTGTGATGGTGAACCGATGGCATGCCAGATGGCACACAGAGCCCTATCTGTGGGCATGTGTGCCGTCGCCAGCTGCTCTTCTGGTTTCTGTGTGTGCATGCGCACCGGCCAGCTGGTCTTTGAGTTTTCAGGGCTCCGGCGTGCGCGAAGACCAGGTGGCCAGTACACGCATGCACAGCGGCCAGCTGGTCTTCGTGTTCGGGTGCTCCGGCACGCGCATGCACGCGTACACACCACATGCGTTCCGGTTTGGGCACTTGGTGCCGAAAAGGTTCACCATCACTGGCCTAGAGGGCAGTGGTGAAATCCAATTTTTTTTACTACCGGTTCTGTAGGCGTGGCTTGGTGGGCGTGGCTTGGTGGGCGTGGCAGGGGAAGGATACTGCAAAATCTCCATTCCCACCCCACTCTGGGGCCAGCCAGATGTGGTATTTGCCGGTTCTCCGAACTACTCAAAATTTCCACTACCGGTTCTCCAGAACCTGTCAGAAGCTGCTGGATTTCACCCCTGCTAGAGGGATGCTCTAACTGGCTGGAGCCCCAGCTTTGTCTATCCGGACTCAGGAAGGAAAGGAATGGACAGAGCTATTTTTCTCAGATTTACCTATCCTCCACCCATCCTGATATTAACCATACTAAGTTAGTCTTATTTGTTCACTGGGGTGGAGAGAAACCAAGACAGCAAAATCTGTTTTGGAATCTGCTTGCTGTCACTTAAGATTTTTTAAAACTCTTTCCCTCCCTCCCATTATCCCCCTGGCATAAAGTTCCTATAAAAATGATATGTAACAAATATTTGGCAAACATAACTTTTCATCCCTCTCCCACAAATACACACACTTTGTAAAAGAGGAATGCTTTGTCAGATTTTTTGTGGATCAATTTTCAAGATTCAGCAAAAAGTGGAATAAAAATGTTCCGGAGTTCAGATTTATACCACAGTATCCAGAAAAGATAAATATTCAAACCTCTGTTTCCTGTGCCTCAAAACACTACATTTTTGTTATCACTGATTGTTCCCTGTAATAGTTAAAATCTGTACAGTAATAACAGTTATACATGTTTGTAGCTATAACAACATACTATTCTATCTCAATCTATGTTTTGACTTCCTAAAAAATTTATTGCCTGCTGTAGTTCCCCTCAAGTCTTCATTAGTTGGCAAACCTGATCTCTCTTTTTCATCATCTTTTTTGCCAGTCACTGTTCAGAATATGGAAAAAATATTGAATTCTGCATGTCATCCTCTCTGGATACAGCAGGATTTGTATTCACTCCTCTGAGTAGGGCAACTGGAATCAGCAGCCAATTTCTTTAGCCAGGATGATCTGATTTGGCCATACTGGCTCTTTTAGTATTAATTCTGTGAATGGGAGGGTGGAGTCTTATTCCCAGACCAATATACTGCAAAGTAATTGAGTCTATGAAGCGAAGGTGCTGTATTCTTAAAATCTTGCCACACTTCAGCTAATTTTTCTCTTTTCTTGTACTTCCTTGGTTTATTAGAACTGGATATATTTTAGAAGACTAAAATGATGTGGGGAATTGTGAGGAATCAATTCTTCAAAGACCAGGATAAAAATCTTCACTATGTTGGAAGAAATATAGGCAATTCTACTACTGTATAAGTAGTCCTTGACTTACAACCATTCATTCAGGAACTGATCAAAGTTACGGCAGCACTGAAAAAAGAGATTTATAACCAGTCCTCGCACTTACCGTGTTTCCCCGAAAATAAGACCCTGTCTTATATTTTTTTGAACCCTGAAATAAGCGCTTGGCCTTATTGCCATGCACTCAAAAGCCTGATTGGGCTTATTATCAGGGGAATTTTGGGGGAAACAGGGCAGGGGTGAAATGCTCCCGGTTCGCTCGTACCTGTTGGTCACCGTAGAGCCGGTTGCCAAGGTAGTGCGAGGCGCCGCCCACCTGCCCGGACGCCACCCGGACGCCGCCATTTGGGTTCTTTTACCCTCTGTGAATGCACAGAACGCTTTGCACATGCGCAGAGGGTAAAAGAACCCAAATGGTGGCGTCCGGGCGGGTGGGCGGCGCCTCGCGCTACCTTGGCGACCGACAGGTACGAGCGAACTGGGAGCATTTCACCCCTGAAACAGGGTACTACCATGGCAGCATCCTCATGGTCATGTGATCCAAATTTGGGCACTTTTTCTGCCAGCATATATTAACAATGATTGCAGAATTTCAGGGTCATGTGATTGCCATTTGCAATCTTCCCAATTGGCTTCCAACAAGCAAAGTCAACAGGGAAAGCTTTTGATTAAGCTTTACAACTGCATAATTCACTTAACAACTGCAGTGATTTGCTTAACAACTATGGTGAAAAAAAGATTGCAAAATCAAATGCAACTCACTTAATAACCACCCTGCATAGCAATAGAAATTCTGGCCCCAATTGTAGTTGTAAATTGAGGACTACGTGTATAAGAATACAGTAAGGACAGTGAAGTGTTGCATTTTTTTTTAAGCGGGAGGGTGAATGGGCCAAATGCAAGAAGAAACTTCTTCATGCTTCTGTTTTGGGAGCAAAAGTCTGACATGAAATATTAAAAGGGAATATCAAAAGCCCACAAGAAGCTATGAATAAATACACGCTTTAGCAATGGCTTGCAATGGCCACATCAAACTAAGAGTGTCTGTGGGTTGTATGTAAGCATGTGTTTGTTGAATCAGGCAGGACAGCAGACATATGGCTGTGATGCAAGTCCCATCCCTTTGTTCTGTGTCACATGCACATCAAAAGATGTATGGCTCGCATCACGACACTCTGCCTGCCATCTTATCTATTCTGCCTATTCCCCATGTTTCCTTTTGTGACTGACCTTTTCTGGGCTTGGAAGCTAAGCAAGGTTGGGCATGATAACCATTAGGATGGGAGACTTTCGGGGAATACCAGGGCTGCAGCTCAGACTGGAAAGTTGAAAAGCATATCAAAGTATTGTTGCTAAAAACTTACTAGGAATTGAACTCTTTTACTCTTAGACAGGCTATCGTCCAACATATTCCTTACTTGTGAATGTAAGAGAGTCCGCATCATTATAGCTCTTTAACCAAACAAGAGCCCCACCCCCAGGGTTGTTGAGTGACACTGAACATCCTCCCCCCCCCAAAAAAAAACAATAGAACAACTTTCCAAACTGGGATCTTCCCATAGACATGATATGGGAACTGTGACTGTAGAATTCCTAACAGCAGTCCTACGACATCTTAGAGAACATTTAGTTGGAAAAGGCAATATAGGCTTAAAATAGTTACCCAAAGCTGAGTGTTATTCTGTATCTAACTCCATTTGCCAACAAGGCTATCTAGTTACTAATAATCTCTACAATGTTTGTCCATTATGCTCCCTAGAAAAAATCAACGTCAAGCAAAGGGGCTGCATAGTGGTGCTGATCTAAATGCTACAGTTCACTTAATTAGGAAGTTAATTTCTTGATGTGTGAATATGTATAATAAAATGCAGAAATCAAATAGCAATAGCAATAGCACTTAGACTTATATACCGCTTTACAGTGCTTTACAGCCCTCTCTAAGCGGTTCACAGAGTCAGCATATTGCCCCCAACAATCTGGGTCCTCATTTTTCCCACCTCAGAAGGATGGAAGGCTGAGTCAACCTTGAGCCGGTGAGATTTGAACTGCCGAACTGCAGCTAGCAGTCAGCTGAAGTAGTCTGCAGTACTGCACTCTAACCACTGCGCCACCTCGGCTCTTATTGTTGCACTCATTCACAGTTTCATATTTATCTTATACTGCACTGTCCACGTTCAAACATCAGAATGGGACCTTCTGTCAAGCATTAGTTTTAATAAGATCCAGATACTGAGGAATTATTGAAAAGGGTCTGGATTACTAAAAATTTACTTGTAGAGCAAAATCCAAATCACAAACGGGCCAAATTGAGTTGCAATGAAATAATTCCATAAGAAAATGAATAGGAGTTGAAAATATATCAAAAAGGATAGAAAAGTTTTTACGCACGTCTGAGCACCCAGTAATCTTATCTGTTGGGAAAATTCTCTATGGTTTTCACACTGAAACGTATTTTCCTAGGACTTGTTTGTTTATTTAAAATTACAAGAAAAATGATACTCATAAGAAAGAGATACTCCTAAGGAATTAACAATAATGGTCAATCCCTAAAGGGAAGGATCTAAGGAAATTATTTAATTTATTTATTAAACCAATTGATAAGGCTACGTATCTCACGAACAGCAACAGAACAGCAATAGGCTATAAGATGCTGAATCTATCTTGCCATAGGATATTAGTGGATGATGGGCTTATGATGCTATTTCAAGAATGCCTAGGCAGCACAGTGAGGGGATTAGCATCTTCGCTATGGCCCAGAAAGCTCTTGACGGCTGTCCCAGTGACCCATCCACACATGATGTATGGGACCAATTAAAGGTTTTCATGCCAGGTGCAAGCTCTATAGGTAAGAAGGCTCTCCTAGTGACCTCTTCAATATCCTTTCCCCCAAAACAGTATGCAACTCCCAAACTGAATTAGAAATTGATTAGAATAGGTTTAAAACAATGAAACAGTGTTGTCGCATTTTTTTTAAATCAGGGGCTACATTTGGTTTTCTTTCTTTCTTTTGTTACTTTCTTCAATAGTTGAGAACTGCAGAGAGACAGAGCTATGATATAGTGATGTCATCAAGTGAAGTAGGATTTTTGGTCCTGCTCCACATTTTCAGGTTTCACCTTTTAGTTGTCTAGGTGTTACAAAGGGTTTCAACATCAGTGTTTCATCTTCTTTTGTTTTTGCTAAAATTTGATGTTAAATTTTTTTGAACTATTACCATCTGGCAGACGGTACAGGATAATAAAAACAAGGACAAATAGGCTGAAAAACAGCTTCTATCCCAGGGCAATAACCATATTGAATTCTACGGTACAGTGCAATATCGGGTTTTCAATTTCAATTATACAGAATGTAAAGGATGTATGTTTGTGTTTTTATTTTTATAGTTATAATGTACACTGAAGACGGCATTTAATTTAGTTGTACCATGTGCAATGACAATAAAGTAAACTAAACTAAACTAAACTAAATCTCATGGTTATGGTTTGGTGCTTTGCCATCAAGTGTATTTGCCATCAAGTGTACTGCGTACAGTGTATTGTAATGTGATTCCAGGAAGCAGACTCATAAAAGAGACTGGTAACAAAAGCTAAAAGTGGCTACACATGGCTTATGGACTGCAGCCTGCCCAGCTCTGTCTTAAATATTATACTAAACTTTCATGGCCCACAGCCCACTTTTTCCAATGCGCTAAGTGCTATTCGGAGATGCATTTTCCCCTGCTGCTGCATACAGTGAAGCAGCTACTTCTGACAGTAGATAGAGATGGGAAGCGAATCGGAGCTAAGCCTTAACTTGCTGCCTTCCAGCTCACTACATGGAGCAGGTTATCTAAGGAATATTACCGACAATGTAAGTGTTACTCTGAGGGACTCTAAGCTTGTTGTGTTGCTTGCCTATACAGGCAAGCAAACTCTGCTGCAGATTTTGGGGGTCCTGCTCAGAACATGTACAGATAAGGCAATCAACTGGCTGACCAGTTGAGAAAGGGCATGCAGATCTTCTGCTCATATAGAAGTCCATGCGGGCTGCCACTTTGGGAAACATGTATACATGGCTAGGACAAAGAACTATAAATAGTGAGGTCAAGGAAAATAATGTGCAGAAAGTACAGACAGTGACAATTATGTCCTTAACAGCAGCATTCCCAAAGCAGCTGCTGCCTAGGCAACATGTGCTTGTTCTGTGTTCTAGCCTATCCTCTTCATTTCTATTCTGGGGTGTACACTGCTACCCCAAAAGAGCTCCTGAGCATTAGACAATAACAGACAAAATAGCATAAAAGGAAGAAGGCAAAAATGTTCATCATGCACACAGGAAGAAATGCAATGTACTACAATAGGGGTAAGAAGCACAAGCATTTGTAAATCTCTGCTAGGAGGCATTCGACAGCAGTGTGAACAGTTCAAAACAGCCAACTGCTTTCACACACACACTTTGCTGCCTGGAATCAAACCAATACAACACAGACCAGCAAAAGACAAGCACTTTCTTATGTCTATTTTTCAAATGGATTAATGCTGGCTAATTGGTGTTACTTCCTAGCAATCAAAACTGAATAGGGAGGATACTAGAAAGCAGAGTCATAGCGGCCAGTTCTTCTATGCATATCCCTCTAAATTGATAAAAGTGGGCAGAGAAGTGTCCTTATGCATGTGTGGGGGGGGGAAGTGGTGCATATTACTATATCGCTTGCAAGTAAATATGAATGCAAATCATATTTGTATAATATGTGATACTGCTCAGACAATTTGAAGATAAAGCATAAAATGATACACAAAAATGTGTTCAAAGGAATGAACAATGCTTGTGAAACATTGCAGAAAAGAGTCTGTGTTCTTTATGTCTGCAATTGTGTGTGTGCTTATATATACATAAATATGTCTTGCAGCTATCTGACTCCCTTCCCCCACATGTTCCAGTACTGACACTGGCACGGTGCCTCTGGCTGAGGTGCAAGCTATTTCAGGCGTCTCCTGGGAGCCCCATTCTTTGTCAATGTAGAAACCCAAACCACAAACAAATAGCAGCATACTGGAGCCAAACTTTTCCCACCTGCTGGACACTGACTGTTTCCTGGGCAATGCTTGGTGACTTTACAGCACTTCAGAGGAAGTAACATTACCTCTGAAGAAGTAATGCCTGGGGAAGGCACTTCCTGCATTCTTCTGTCTACACTATTTGGGACAGGAATCATAATCAAGGGGCATTAAAGAAGCAAAGTAAGGGTCCTATTTTCCAGTCTCATGAAAAATGTGAATACTCTAACAGACCATAATCTAGTCCGGCTATATCCTAGCACCGAGCCTGACTTCCTATGTAACTACTTAATATAGACTCCAATACTGTCACAGTTAACCTCCTGAATAAATTAGATCTATGTTCAATATAGGTTTTGTACTTCATTCCTTCCCCTAGTCAGCTTCATACTCAGGTTAAATTCTGGTGATTAGGCCTAGGAAGCTTCCCACCCATCCTGCTTCTTGTTCTGGGACTATCCTGATAAGAGGAGGTAACCGAAGGTGGGGAATGGTGATTAGCAGAGAGCTCCTTCATATACAGCATGCAGCTCCAGGCCCAATGCAATAGCCAGCCAGTCCCCAAATCATTCAAGTGGGGAGGGTGAGGAACACAAAGGGCTGGATGTTTTAAACAGTAGCCAAAAGTCTAAAAGAGACACTTCTTCCACCCAATCCTATGGACTCCCCCAGTTTCCAAGAGACACCCTCTCTCTCTCTCTTTTTTTAATACCAACATCTCAAGCACAATATTGCAGAATCCACAAGGGATCCCCAGACTCACCAGTAACCCCTCACTGCATTTTTCTGCCATGGTTCTGGGCCAAGATGTGGGCACCCACTTGCCTGCTATCCCGTCTCGCTGGCTACACTTCCAGGATAAGCAGAGACCTCAAATCATATGGCAGGACAAATTAGACCAAGGAGACAGCAAGCTGTGGAGAAGAAAAGGACAGAACTTAGAGAAAAGAATTAAAAAGGAAAAAGTAACCAGGAAGAATTGCCTCTGAATCTTCAGTGGAAAGCAATTATGCCCAATTATGCTTCTCGAGGCCCAGTTTGCAGTAACCACCAATAAACCCAATTTGATTGAGGCTATTTCTTTTTACTGTGTATATATGTGGTTATATCACAAACATACACCATAAACACACGCGCGCGCGCACACACACACACTGACACATACTGTAGTTATACAATCTACATTCAACATATGCCCAAAGATGGTAAAATGAGTCATGTCAGCAGGGCTGGGAAAGAACACAGAGTTTGGAGGAACAGGCACTATATTTGCTTCACTATTTCTGGGTTTTTCTGTCCATTTCTTCCATCTGAAGCAGGAACAGTCCCCCCGAATTGCACATGGCTGAAAAGAGCATAGCTAATGCTCAGAGCATGAAGTCTTCAGGGCACTGAGCACGCACAGGGGCACAGCTGCCATTCAGGACACAGATGGAAGGCAATTGCCTTCCACCCCATTGCACTAGTCACGTGCCAAGCCAAGCCTACTAGAGTCCAGGTGGTACTGCCAGGAAAGAAAAGGAGGCAGGAATTAGCCCACCGTCTCCCTGGTTCAAGGAAAATTTCTTCTAGGAAACCTGTATAGTTATGCAAGTCTATCCATTCAAGGCAGGAAAAGCTACTTTGCGAAACATAGCAAACCTGAAGAATGTGGAGGATATGATAAGAGCTTGGAACCGTGAAAAAAATGACTTTTGTGCTACAGCACAATGGAGTGGATAGAAAGAGTGACAGACTTTCATGGCAAAACCTAAGGAGATAAGAATTTGAGTAAAGTGCCCAAACCATTATCTCACTCAGAAGTCTGTAACTGGTGACTCAAACTCACATTTTCTCTCTGATGTATGAAAAGAAATCTATGAAGAAAGTAACTCAGTTCAGGTTATTCAAGTTCACAGCTTCATATTATTTTAGGGTCAAATATTCTTGAAGATCAAAGCTATGTTTATATCATATAGAGACATTAATGCGGAAATGCCATTGATCAGTGCAATGGTACTTCACACTTTAGATGTGGCTTTTTGAGGTTTTGTCTTCCCTGCTCCAATTCAAGCCACCATAAGTTTCTCCTTCTCCTTCTCCTCTGCCCTGGTCTCCCATCTGAATTAAACTGGTAGGTCCCACGAGTCTTGTTTTACCCTCAAGAGAGCTAATTTGGTACCACAGGAACATTTTGGTTCTTGGAGACAAACATTACCTAAATTCCTGTTAGAACAATTACCCAGAGAGGTTGTGAGCTCTCCTTCATTCAATGGACGATTCAAACAGAGGCTAGGAAATCCTCCGATACTTTAATTTAGATTCCTGCACTTCACAGAGGGTTGAACTCACGAGCCTAAATACTTCCTTCCATCTCTATTGTTTGTTTATATAAGCAAGATTACTAAAAGTCTTCTTATTCTTTGCTTTATTTCTTTATGTTCAGGTCTGAACACCAAACGAAACCAGTATCAAAACCAGAATTTGCAGATCAGATACATGACATAAAACAATCTGTTTAAAATTTTAAACACGAAAAAGTAAATAAAAACATAAAAGCTATTGGATTCAAGCTCATATATCATTATGCAACCCAATATAATTATGCAAAGGGTATGATTTAGTTTTTTATGGACTTGCAGATTTAAAGGAGTCAAACACAGAGGTGCCAATGGATAATATGACAGAATCATTAGTCCAGTAGAAAAGAACTATAGGAAAAATCAAGAGGGATAGAAAATTATTTTAATTTTAGGAAATGGCTAAATTTGAAGCAGCTACAGGCCCTGTGAATTTCATTGTCCCACAGTAAACATCTTGTCATCTAGGTTTCTTTATGGAGGAAAAAAATAAATAAAATTTCTATCCCTTTTTCACATCTTTAGAGCAGAATAGATTTTGATAGACATTTTGAAGCAAGTCTCCTAAGTAGTTTAAAATAGTGTTTAGATTAGTTGGAAAAAGTTGAGTGTGTGCGGGTGCAAAAGTAGTACTCTCTTTTGATTCCCTCCTTTTCCAGATTATTTTGCTTAATATAACGTCACCATGTCACTATCAACTCTTTGTCATCACATAGATTTTTTTCAGGACATCTGTTCCCAGCTTGGTCCAACAATTGGACGGACACACACACGGTATCTCTCAATTTAATACATGCTAATAATACTGTTTAAATATTTATAACTGCATATTGCCAGTGGCTTACAAAAATCTTTTCAATGGGCAATAGTGAGATTCAATGACCTCCTAATTCATTCCAGAACTGCATTGAATTTAGGGATTAGTTAAACTTCTTAGCTTAAGACAATTAGGTATGCTTTTAAGATAGTAAAGTATAGGGTTCCATTTACTTCAGAATGTGCCAAACCTGTCCTGCAGTATTTGGAGACATTCCTGCTCATTCCTCTAAATGGGGTCCCAAAAGTTCCTCAGAATCCTCCTGATTGCACTAGTCACACCATTAACTATTAGAAGTGGACTGTTCATATATGAAAACATTATTAAACTATGAGACTGTCTTTAAAAACTGTCTGGAAATTGGTGCAAAATGCAACAGCCAGGCTGCTGGTACAGGGTGCAGAAATTATATGGTACTATACTGAAAAATCTGAAATGACCACCAGTTGCCTATTGGCCACAGGTTAAGGTGCTTATGCTGACCTTTAAAGCCCTAACCAGCTTACCGTTCAACTATTTGCCGGATTGTCTCTCTCGCTCTGAACCTGCCAGGCAGCTTAAATCAGCTGGAGAAGCTTCTGGAAGATTCCCCCAGTGGTGTGCTGATAAATGTAAAATACCGGTATTTGGTCCTGCCAGCCCCAATGCAGCTGTGGTGCTGTGAGCCGCCAAACAGTTGATCGGGACACAAAGTGGCATGATTCAGATGGCTTGCAATATTCCTGAAAATGTAAAAATGGGCTGCTGCAAGCCAGCTCCAATATACCACTGGATTCTCCCTTTCTCCTGCTTCCAGAAGTTCCATCTGTCTAGTACACCAGAAAGGGTCTTCTCTTGTATGGCCCCCATGCACTTCCCAAAGTGATGCATTTGGACCCCAGAATTTAGGAAATTAGTTTCACCAAGCCTGTAATTATTAGCCAAGCAGAACTTTAGCTTCAATGTTACTTATTTTAAATGTTGTTTTGATTTTTTTGGGGGGGGAAAAGTTTTTATTGAGTTTTTTACATTTAAAATCATAATACCACTTTTACAGCTTTCTATTATCGGTATCTATCCTGATTTACATTTTCCATTCACGGCTTCTTTTTTTTATACATTTTATAATTTCTTTTGTTTATACATACAAATCTTGTTGTTTTGATTTTAAACATAACACAGTATTCTTACATTTTGTACTTTCTATTTGTAATAGCCATAAGCTGCTTTGAGCAAAAAGGTGGGGCATAAATTTAACAGTGCCAATTGTTACTTCACTACTAACCTGCTGAGACCAGGCAGGGAGCACATGAAACAAAAATGGCAAAATTTGTTGGCACATGCCTGAAGAAAACATGAGCAACTGAAAACTGAGGAGGTGAAGAGATGCAGCAACAAATCCCACTAGAAATGGCTGTGGCATAAGAGAGCAATATAGCAGATAATAAACTGAGGAACTGTTTCCCTCTATAACAGTGATGGCAAACCTTTTTCTTCTTGCGTGCCAAAAATGGGAGCACGCGTGCTAGCGTGCGCACGTGCCGGCACACAACACCCCCCCACGCGCACTACACTGTGCATGCGTGCATCCCCATGCATGCCCCCTCCCCCCCCGTTGGGCCATTTTTAACCCTCCGGAGACTTCAGGAGGCTTCCCTGAAGCCTCCGGAGTGCGAAAAACGTCCCAACGGGCAAACTGGAAGTCCGTTTCTGAACTTCCAGTAGGCCCATTGGACTGTTTTTTGCACTCCGGAGGCTTCAGGGAAGCCTCCTGAAGCCTGGGGAGGGCGAAAATGGCCTTCCCCAAGGCCGAAAATCAGCTGGCCAGCACGCGCATGCGCACTGGAGCTGACATAGGGCAACGCCTCGTGTGCCCTCAGATATGGCTCCGTGTGCCACCTGTGGCACGCGTGCCATAGGTTTGCCATCACGGCTCTATAAAATTGGCCTGCCTCACTTGCTCCAGCAGAGGAGGCATGCTGTAGACCCTGTCGGTCAAGGAATTCTGATTGGTGGGATCTAGAAGAACTTTTTCTGCTGTGGCCCCCATCCTTTGGAATATCATGCACCTGGAAGTGAGATCTGCCTCACTTCCAGATCTCCTCTTGGCCTTCTGGAAGGACCTCAAAACCTAGCTCTGCCAATTGGGGGCACCTCCTGCTGGAGGTGGCTGGTGGAGAGAAGATCACACCGCTCATATATTTGGTGCCTAGTTTCATCTAATTCTTGTAAGTTTAATGTTTGTGTATGTGTGTTTTTATTGTATTGTAAACCACTCAGAGTCGCTTTGGATAGGTGGGTGGCATATAAATTTAGTAAATAAATAATAGAACCAGGCAAAAAACTGAGCAGCCAGAGAAAGCTATTCTTGCTGCCACTCTCAAAAGAGAGAGATGGGATGCAAAAAAGAAGAGATAAATACTTTAAAATTGAAATATAAACTTGTGTTTTGCAAAATCCCAGAAGCCTGAAAGGGGGAAAAGTGGCAGATTTTCTCAAGCTCATGGGGAAACAGTGTAGTGTCCCACGAAGGCTCTCCTCATGGCTCACTACAGCCACAGAAGCCAAAATGGTCTGGAAGTTGAGTGATAGCAATTGGGCTTCTTTTCTTGTTGGTTTGAAATATTTTGTTGCTTATCATTGTTTCAAACCAACAAGAAAAAAAGTCCAGTTGCCATGACTCACAGACAACTCTACCTGGATGACTGAGAATTTTCATCAACAAGAGGAAATGATGCAAAAGCAACAGATAAAAATCTGATTCGATGTGCTTTAGAAACTGATTATTATGTGTCATCAAGTAGATATCAATTTTTATTAGAGCATATTTATAGATCTTCTCCATAATGATCTGTCCCTAACTGGTTATTCAGGTCTTACAATAGTGCACCTATTACCCCTCTGAGCCCATCTCTTGCTTTTTTTTTTTTTAAAGAAAATCTTCTTATAATAAACGTCTAGTGTGGTATAGAGATTAAGGTCTTGGATGAGGATCGGGGAGACCTAAAGTCATGTCTAGGCTCAACCACTGAAATTCACTGGGTGACTTCTGAATTCTGGGTGATTTTTCTCTCCCAGGGTTGTTGTGGAGGAAAATTAGATGTGCTCTTTACACCACCTTGAACTCCTGGAGGAAAGGGAGGATATAAACCTATCAAACAAAGAACAACAACAATAACAGCAATTTATTGTGTTGGCAATATTAATGCTGCTCTCCAATTTAAATGTGCAGTGAGCTTATAACTCCTGGTAAATGATACTGAAATGCTGATTACCTCCTTATGATAAAAAAGTCATGCTATTACCCGTGTTTCCCTGAAAATAAGACCCTGTCTTATATTTTTTTGAACCCTGAAATAAGCGCTTGGCCTTATTGCCATGCACTAAAAAGCCCGATTGGGCTTATTATCAGGGGATGTCTTATTTTGGGGGAAACAGGGTATCACAAGGCTGACGAATGAAAATGCTCTTAGCTATTGTTACACTCTGCTCTCAGTATCAGAAAGGACTTCAAAGTCAGATCAGTAAACCAATTTTTACCTTACTGTCTCCCAGCAGTTTAAGGTCCGGCTCTGAGAAACACTGAGAAGAAATGTTCATTTTGCTTCATGGGAGGATATTGTAAACATTCTCTTTTGTAGTTAAATCACAGGCCAAGAAACCAAGGTGGAAATGCAACAAGCACAACAAAGAACCACTCAGGCTAAAGAAGAAATTGTGCAACCAAAGGGACAGTGAGGGGATAATGAAACAGAGGCTCTTTCTGCTTCAGTGTCCTGAATTTAAGGAAGTATGTGAAAGATATTCCCTACTGTTGTCAAGGTCCAAACAAGAAAAATTGCACTCTACACAAAGAGGCAGGAAAAGGTGACACAGGAAGTATTATGTGATATGGGGTCTGATCCCATCTCTAGATGCAATTAAGATGCCCCCACTCTGGACAGGGAGTGGAATGATGTTTTCCTTTTCATCCTGAGCAGTCCTTGTCCTGCCAACAAACTCCTACTGCATTGGGATGCAGAAAAGTTTTCTACTCTGCCATGCCAAAAACAAGGAAGTGCAGTAAGAATTCTGTAAAATAGCAGGGACATCTCACAAAAGGGTATGGGGAAGCTTTGCCAGAGATGGCACGGTGTCTCAGGATGAAAGAGAGATAGAAAAAGGAGTCATTAGTGGAGTATGCATTTGATAGAGCAGGGTGCATTTTCCACTCATAGAACATAGAATAACAGAGTTGGAAGGGACCTTGGTAATCTTCTAGTCCAACCCCCTGCTCAAGCAAGAGACTCTATACCTGTGATGGCGAACCTATGGCACGCGTGCCAGAGGTGACATGCAGAGCCCTCTCTGCTGGCACGTGCGCCGTTGCCCCAGGTCAGATCTCCGTAGCGTTTCTTTTGTGAGCTCCTGTTTCCCTGCAAACGACGAAACAGAAGCTCACGGAAGAAAAAGATCTTACCTCTTACCACGCTGCCGGTGTTGGGATGCTTCGCCTCCCCCCAGCCAGCTGGTTTCAGGTCTCTGCTGCACATGCGCGCATGTCTGTGCACGCACATGTTTGTTTACACACGCATTTGTGCACCTTTCAGTTTGGGCATACATGCACAGTTTGGGCACTCGGTGTCTAAAAGGTTCGCCATCACTGCTCTATACCATTTCAGACAAGGGGCTGTCCAGTCTCCTCTTAAAACCCTCCAGTGATGGGGCACTAATAGTAATGGCCTGATATATGGAGCTTTCCTGCCAAATAAGTCATAGTTAACTAAATAGATTTTGGTAGCTACATATCACAGATACAGGAAATCAGAAGTCTTTAAAGAAAACCAATTAATCCATCTTTGAATATTTATATATTTTTTTTAATGGTGGCTGTTCAATACAGGTAGTTCGCAACTTACAACCACAAAATTTGAGCCCAAAATTTCCATTGGTAAGCAAGACAGTTGTTAAGTGAGTTTTGCCCCATATTACAACCTTTCTTGTCACAGTTGTTAAGTGAATGAGTAACGTGGTGGTTAAGTGAATCTGGCTTTCCTATGGACTTTGCTTGTCAGGTCACAAAAAGTTGTCACGTGACCCCAGGACATTGTAACCATCATAAATACATGCCAGTTGCCAAATTTTGATTATGTGACCATGGGGATGGTGCAACAGTCGTAAGTATGGAAAACAGTCATAAGTGACTTTTTTCAATGCTGTTGTAACTTTGAATGGTCATAAACAAATGGTTGTAAGTTGAGGATTACCTACACTGATACCAATATATTTTAGCTAATAGTATGAGAAAAATGTTGCCCCAGCTTAGCCATAATGTTATACTGACAGGAATCTGTTCTCTAAAGTTGTTACAGATTCAGTCAAAGGCTAAATTAAGAGTTATTCAAGTTGAACTTCATTCCTGGTTATCCCACAAGCACACATCCTTGTTTTCTTATCAAAGGCACAGAATGGTTTGCCTCTACCCTGTCTGTGGTGTCTTTTTTCATTTCTCAAGTCTACTTACGATCCTCCCATGCAAGTGCCAACTAGGCCTGACCCTAGTAAGCTATTTTAAGACCAGTCAAGGTCATTTAGGTGCTGCCATCTCCTAGAGCTACTGATTCACTTCAAAGGCTTCATACTATGCTACCAAATCTTAAATTGCCAGCCCTGGACCCTTGGAAGCTTGGGAGCACTGCACCCATATTGGAACTTGTGTTGGAAGGCAACTAGAGCAATGTCACACAAAAATAAGATATATATTAAAATGAACCTGTAGTATCACCTTCTCAAGGTTGGATAGACCATTTCTGCAAGGAGACTGCCCTAAAATCCGGTGGTTTATGTTCATATATTTGCAGGGTACAAATCAGGGGTGGGTTCTAACTTACCTTGGTGCCAGTTCGCTTCCTCCCACGCCACGTGGCTGCACGCGCATTGCGTGCCGCGTGGCTGTGCCGCGCGGGCGCGCATGCGTAGTGCCAAAAACTCGGCTTCTGCACATGTGAAGCAAAACAAGCAAAAAATTCCAAAAAAAGCTGAAAACAAGATGGCGCATGCGCAGTGCTGAAAACTCGGCTTCTGTGCATGCGCAGAAGCAAAAACCAGCAAAAAATTCCCCAAAATTTCCCCCCCCCCAAAAAAAAACATTCCAAAAAAAAAGATGGTGCCATCCACGGACCAGCACCGACAGAACTGGCTCCGTGACATCACCATCGGTTTACTACTGGGAGGAACCCACCTCTGGTACAAATGTACAATCCCAACAATAAAAAGTTCCCATCTCCAATTTAAATTATCATTTCATGCCCTTCCGAAAAAGATCTTAATCCACAAAGCTTATGCTGCAATGGAAAGATTTTCCTCTTTTAGCAACATATCTGTTTTTATTATGAAATGTAATGTAAAATTAAACAGTAATTTTGAAATTTCTGTTCATTTTTTTTAATGAATCTATCTCAGTTTCTGAATCTGGATTGGAGGTGACATTTGTGCTTCTCAAGAATGCTCATGGCAAAATCTTTAATATTTAAACTTCTGTATTTTACATTGCCCCACCCCCATTTTATTATGTGAATAACTTCCTGTAATCAGGAAGTTGTTCCATTTATAAAGTTAAGGGATCTGTAACAGGCTGAACAGTTTGGTACAGTATGCTTTAAATAAAACAGCAATTTAACTGAATCACAAATACAACTCTGTAGTAATTATATTGTTATGCTGAAAACACACTTTTGAATGGCTACATTTTATTCTTATATTGCTACTCCTTCAGTTCCCAGTATGTGTTTTGGTAGATTATCTTTACCAAGATAGCGTGAGTTACTATTTATTGGGAAATGAATGTTGGTTGAATTTTTTTTTCTCCTTTGGCAACTGATCAACTAGAAAATAGGAAGGAGGTTTATGCATTTGGTTAAAGAGAGATAGAAAAGGAAACAGAATAGTAAAGAAACTTGTATAATACTCAGTTTCTGACATGTATTGACAAACTATCTTCCAAATACTTTTAAGGTTGCTTTTAAACTATGCAGTTTGTTTCCTGGAGATTTATGCTTGGGCCCCATCCTTCCCGCTTATGGAAGAGTAAACACTATGCATCACCTGCTTAGACCGAGAAGATCTTGCTAAAAGGAATTACCTCTCTTCCATAAGTGGGAAGGATGGAATCTAAATACATACACACACACACACACACACACACACACACACACACACACACACACACACACACACACACACACACACACACACAGAGTGTCCTATGAGGGGGGGCGGGACCACTGACAACAGTCAGCCCTTATTCTGCTAAGTCAGTGTTTCTCAACCTTGGCAGCTTTAAGCTGTATGGACTTCAACTCCCAGAATTCCCCAGCCAGCATATGCTGGCTGGGGAATTCTGGGAGTTGAAGTCCATACAGCTTTAAGCTGCCAAGGTTGAGAAACACTGTGCTAAATCAATCCTTCAGCTAAATTCCGTGCTTTATGCTACAGCGTGGTCCAGTGGTGAGGCTTTCCACTAGCCAACGGTTTGAGAAATATCCCAAAGGGGATAAATATTGATCCAGAAGAATCCTGAACACCTGACAGGAGAGGATGCCCAACCTTTAAAAGCACGATGGGTGGGAAGCGGGGGTTACATCAGCTGCCACGTGGGAGCGGTTCCACGTCCTCCCACACATGGTGAGGTGGAAAATTACAGCCACGAAAGCCCCCAGCTCTGGCCGCGGGACGAGACGCAGGCGAGGGCCCCACCCTCCATATCATACAGTAGAGACCACCCCCCTGGGTGGCGAGTGACCACGTCCCTAAACAACAACCCACGCACGCCCCCCCCCCCCCCCGCCGCGAGGCTGCTTCCCGGCGTTGAAAGGCTCCGAGAAAGCCTAGGCTCGGGTCCCGGGTTACCGCAGCCATCCTTTCCCAGACCGAAAGGCAATTCCGCCTGGCACCGTAGGGCAATGACAGCAGCAAATGCACAGCGCTGGAGGCCGAAGGAGGCGCTGACAGCTCTTACGCTTCGCCTCAGGTTTTCTAGCGGCACGTTTTCTTCTCCCGCTAAGCGCAAGATGCCGGACGCCACTCTCACCCCAACGTACAATCCACGCCGCCGCTTTTCTTTTTCTTTTTTTCTTTTTTCTTTTTTTTTAAATCTGGCGCGGCCAGACAGGTTCCCCAGACAGCCTCGGGGGATCGTTGATTCGCGCGTTCGAGTCCCCGCAGCCGCCGCCGCTTACCCTGGCCATGCTGCTCTGGTGCCTCGCGCGGGCTCTCTCTCTCTCCAGGCGCGTTGTCAAGGTGGCTCCCCCCCCCCTCCCGCCCGCTCAGCGAGAAAGTTGCATCAGATCTCGCTGCCAGCAGCTCTCGCTACTCCCTTTCCCAAGCCCTCCGCGGGTCGGGGCGAAGCGGCCGCACGCGTGTTGTCAAGCCCACCTTCGATTCCCACTCTCCGCTCGGGGGGGGGGGGGTCGAGCGCCACCGACTTTAGTGAAAGTTTTGGTCGCGGCTTCGAAGAGGGAAGGGAGGGGGGGGTGGCGGCAGCGGAGAGGTCCCGCCTTCCCCGCGTCGTCGGCTCGGTCCAGCCATCCCGCCCCTCATGCTGATTGGAACGTTCTCGCTTCTCAGTCTAGCCACGCCGCGAAGCTCCGGGGAGGGGCTGCGGCGCCGGGTCTGGATTTGCGGTGCGGAGCAAGACTTCGGGGAAGGGCTAACGTTCTTCCCCGCTGGGCGCTGCAGTCCACGCGGCAAGGAAACCCTATATACCTGTCCGGCATGCTCGGGCAATAAGCTACAGAAAGGGGTAAACGCCCGTCACGGGTGGAGGTGGGTGGGTGGGAGGATTTATGAGGGAACCACCGATCCGGGCGAAGGCAAGCCCCCCCCCCCGGTTCGGCGCGTGCTTAGGGGGCGTCTGGCTCGGTCTGCGTGCGCGCGCATAAAACCAGGAACACATTCGATCGCGACGAAACGTGCCGATCTTTTTTAAACGTCTGGAATGGATGCCCGAGCCTGGAGACGTGAGAGCTCGAACAACTGACAGCTCATCGCACAAACATCGGAAGGCGGGTTAGGAAAAAGGAGGGTGGGGGAAAGGCAAAGCATGCATCGCTTGTCTCACCTTCAAACAGTACCATGGACAGTCACACCGGGAGAAAAACCCAGACCTAAGAACACCTACGTACAACACAAACACACCTAGAGGCGTAGGTTTTAGCTCTCAACTGTACTCATCCTTAACCTCATCCAATCTTGCAACGGATCCAAGAGGCTTTTTTCCCTGCAAGAAAAGCTTAACTCCGTAAAAGGTTAGCAAACAGATCGTGGTTTTCTTTGGCCTCTTCCTCCTACCTAAAAATCAGCCTGTGGATCGCTAGGCACTGCCCGCAGCGCCTTGGTATAAGCTTGCCCGGCGTGGCTCGATCTTGACTCGGCTATCTGGGGCCGGTGGACCTCCTGCGAGTTCAAGCGCAAAGCATCTGACTGGCTCGGCGTGTGTCATATAAAGAAGGGGGTGGGCAGTTCAAAGCCTTGCTCTCCACCCCTGACAAATGTTGCCTTCTTTCCTCCGCTCCACGCCGCCGCCACACACTGGCGCGGACGCATACTCCGCCTCCGCCTTTATAATAATCTCCTCCATCTTGGACTACAACCCCCATAATCCTAAACTACGGAAACGAAGGCAGAAGGCATGTAGCGGGTACCGTACTGTGGAAGGCTGCTTTAAAATACAAACATCCCTTTCGCATTCTGCTACACAGGCCTGTGGCAGAGATTGGGCGAAGCAGGACCAAGGGGAAGTGGGGGGGGGAAGTGATCTTGGCCTTCTACGTGGCATCGCTTTCCCAAACTCTGCCTGGGAACCCCTGGATTTTGTGCCCTGCCGCCCCCTGCTGGCATCCTTTCAGGCATAGGGGCTGTGGGGGGGGGAATAAGACTTCACAGCAGAAGCCATAAATTTTGTAAATAACAACGATTCAGTCATTCCCAACATCGGCTTGGGTTTCTGTCAGTGCCCACATTCCAGCAGTTACTCAGTTGGATCTTGGACAGGATGTAACAAGTAGCCTAGTTTGTAGTAGTAATATTTGCTCCAAGGCAGGCGGTTCATTTATGCTGTGTGTGAGGGAAGGTGTATTTGAGAGACAGGCAAACCAACAGGCAGACTTGTCTTCTTCTGGTAAATGCAAACAAACCCGTGTTGTACTGAACTCTTTCAGGCTTCTTAAATGGCAATGAAGAATGCAACCAATTCCAATGTACACAATGACCATTACTTGAGCGGTTTATGTAATGGGAGTGTGCATTAGCTTTGCAGGCTTTGCTGCAGGGAGGTGGCTGATGCAATCATTCTGGAAAATACGCTGTAAAAAACCAAGCTGGTTGAAGGCACTGCTTTTTTTTCATATTTGTTGACAGTGAATCTAGTTTCTTTGCAACACAACATTTGACTCAGCTAGGAGCACATGGTCCCTCCCTCTTCTCTCACCTCCGAACACTATAATTCAACAAGAGGTCTTTTGGAAGAGAAGGAAAAACACTTCATATCCTACCCTAAGATAGCATTTGGCTTTTTTGCGGCTGTATCACGTTGTTGATTCATGTATAACTTGTGGTTGACAAGGGCACCAAGATCCTTTTCACATATATTACTGCCAAGTCAGATTCCCATCTTATATTACTCTCTTACATGGTTCTTATTCATATGCAGAACTTTGTATTTGTTCCAGTTAAATTCCATCTTATTTAGTGTAGAAACATTCAGGAAATAGCCACTGATCCCCTCTCCCCCCATCATAGCTGACTGAAATGATTGTCCTGCTCTATATAGGCAAGTCCAGCCTTATGGATTTTAATTTGAGAACAGTGTTTCTGTCATCCAAAATAGCAGCACTGCTACCACTGCTTAACATGCACACAGTGCCCTTCTTCAAAGAAATGAGAGTAACTCCCATGAATTGATGATTTGTGAGCAAATAGTTACCATTCACTTTTTCTTTTTTGTACTTGCTGAAACTTGTAGCAATGGCTTGCTTGCAAATCTTGTGGGGGTTTTTTCCTTCAAAATGTCAATTACTGAAAGTGAAAGAATTAAAGAGAAGTGTGTGTGGTCCATGCATGTGTGTTGGAGAATCAATTGTTTTGACTATAAATCTTCCTGCAGTAGGAAATAACCTGGATAAATGGAAGCAAATAAAAACTTATTTACAGTTATCAGATTCCTGTATATTCCAGTTTAGGTCAATGAGCTATTACATAATAAATTGTCCTGCATTTTCAGCCATGCTTATTATTTTAGATTTATACATTTTAGTTATGCTCTATTGCTTCTTCAGTCCTACTGATAACACTGTTCTCTACTAGATACTCACCAATCCTCTTGGAAGGTTCTAGCGACAGTGGAATTTCACCATTTTCCTAGGAATCAAACTAAGAAGTGCCAGCTTTTTTTCCTCCAGGCAAAGTATGGATAGGTGGAAAAATTCATGATGCTACACAGAACCCACCTTTCAGAGCTTTATGTTTAATTACACAAGACTCTATCAATGAAGAGGGGGTGGACACAGCTAACAGCTAACTTTAGAAAGGGAGGAGGATATTTTTGCAACAGAGGTGGACTTTTAACTGCAGAGAAGATGAGAGTCTTATTGATGTATACGGTAAGCCCTCCCCTCCCCCTCATTCCACTATGTTAAAAAAAAGAAAAGAAGATAGATGCACATAATCTCAGATTAGTCAGTCTGACCTCATCCTAGGAAAAAACTTACGAAGTTCCCTAGAAAGGAACAAAGTCACAGGAGGAAGAGCCGCAAACTAGACAAACTGCTGAATCTGTGGAAGGATGTACTTCCACAGAAGGGTGTGGCAAATTCTCAGAATTTCCATTATGGTTTATTCCAAAATCAAACTGATAGTATTTCAGATGCTACATGGCTCTTTTGGTTTTGCTTAAATGAGTAGTCCTTAATGTGCCTTTCGTTTCCAGTGTTCTGTAAGAAGGGACAAAGAAACAACAACAGTTCAGGAGATGGAAGAAGATTTGAGCAATTGAGAGAAAAAGGATTTTGTTTCAGATTCAGAGCAGTTCCAGAAGACTCTGGGAAGTAGAAAGATGTGGGTTACACAGCAACACCACCAGATAGATTAAAAACTGGCTGACCAACCACACACAATGTGTAGTGCTCAATGGAACTGCATCTACATGGAGGAAAGTATGCAGTGGAGTACCCCAAGGCTCTGTTTTAGGCCCAGTACTCTTCAACATCTTCATCAATGACTTGGACAAGGGGATAGATGGGGAACTCATCAAATTTGCAGATGACACCAAACTGACAGGAATAGCCAACACTCCAGAAGATAGGCTCAAGATACAGAAGGATCTTGACAGACTTGAACATTGGGCGCTATCTAACAAAACGAAATTCAATGGTGAAAAAAGTAAGGTTCTACATTTAGGCAAGAAAAACAAAATGCACAGGTACAGTATATGTGGTACCTTGCTCAACAGTTCCTCCACCTCATTCCACTATGTTAAAAAAAGGAAAATCCTTTGCAATATCCTTCCCCCAGGAGTGGGGAGGGAATGGGGATTTTGCAGTATTCTTCCCTTGGAGTGGGGTGGGAATGGAGATTTTGCAGTATCCTTCCCCTGCCACGCCCACCAAGCCATGTTCACCAAGCCACATCACGCCCATCAAGCCATGCCCACCGAATCGGAAGTAAAAAAAATTGGATTTCACCACTGGACGGTAGGCATGCTAGTGCGCTTATGCATGCCCCCTTACAGACCTCTTAGGAATGGGGTGAGGTTCACGGTAGATAGTTTAAGGTTAAAGCTATCGGGGTTTGAGGATGTAACAACAGAGTCAGGTAGTGCATTCCAGGCATTGACCACTCTGTTGCTGAAGTTGTATTTTCTGCAATCGAGTTTGGAGCGGTTTACCTTGAGTTTGTATCTATTGTTTGCCCGTGTATCATTGCGGTTGAAGCTGAAGTAGTCAATGACAGGTAGGATGTTGTAGCAGATAATTTTGTGTACTATGCTTAGGTCAGACCGTAGGCGGCGTAGTTCTAGGTTTTCCAAGCCCAAAATTTCAAGCCTGGTGGTATAAGGTATACTATTGTGAGCAGAGGAGTGAAGTATTCTTCTCGTGAAATACCTCTGGACTCGCTCAGTTATATTAATGTCCGATATACAGTGTGGATTCCAGGCAGACGAGCTGTATTCGAGAATTGGTCTGGCAAAGGTCTTGTATGCCCTGGTTAGCAGTGCAATGTTACCGGAGAAGAAGCTTCGCAAAATTAGGTTAACAACTCTTAATGCCTTTTTGGCAATGCTGTTACAGTGAGCTCTGGGGCTTAAATCGTTTGAGATGAGTAATCCTAGGTCCTTGACAGAGTGAGGGTCGTCTACGAGGTCATATCCGCCCAGCTTGTATTTGGTGTTATGATTTTTGTTTCCAATGTGTAGGACAGAGCATTTGTTGGTTGAGATTTGGAGTTGCCATTTGTTCGACCATTCTGACACATTATCTATGGTATTGCCTTTCCCTAAGGATATCTATCTGTCCTACAAGGTCAGATAGGGTGGGCACACTCTTAAGTCTCTTCCCCTAAATATTGCCATCTGATGGGAGATAGGAAGCGTGCCTTTTCTGTGGCAGCCCAACCTTATGGAACACTCTGCCCCTTGAAGTTTGGCAGGCCTCCAGCCTTTTAGCCTTCAGTAAAGCTTTGAAGACCTTTCCCCCAAGCACTGGATAACATTGGATAATTGCAGGTTGGGCGTTTGACTTAGTGCCAGCTCTCTGTTGTTCTTAATGTTCTGTCGTTTTAATCTGTTTAATTTTATAGTTTTAATATGATTTTATATGTTGTTTTAACTTTTGGTGGGAGCTCTTCATTTGATTGGAAGATGGGCCACTATAGTAAATGTTTTAAATAAACAATAAAAAATTTTTTAAACCTTTTTTATTGGTCCTGCAGAAAAGTATGGCTAAACCCCCATCCAGTGATGGGCTGCAAATTTTTTAACAACCGGTTCTCTGTCCTGATGATTGGCTGGGTGGGCGTGGCTGGTCTGTGGGGCTAAAATACTATTTTGGCTGCACTTATAGTGGAAGAATTTCACTTTCTTAGCACTGCTTTTTAATCTTACAGACAGATGATCTCTGTGAACGTTTCCTGAAGGTATGCATTCAGCTGAGCTTTATCTATTAAGAGTTTGATAACTCCCTAACGTGGTGAGATTTGACTTTGATTTTTATTTCCAAAATGCTTTTACCAATTCTTTTATTTGAGAGACTCATTTAAAGTCTGTGCTTAAACGCCAATGTTGACGTTTCTTGACAATTTTCCATGTACATATATGTGGTTTATATATATATCTCTGTGGTTTCATCCCCAAACCCCCAAAATTTTAACCTTAGACTATCTACTGTTGACCTCACCCCATTCCTAAGAGGTCTGTAAGGGGCGTGCATAAGCTCACCAGCGTGCCTACCGTCCCTGTCCTAATGTTCCCTTTTATTCGTATTCATTTCATGTATTCAAATCATGTTTATACTTATATATATTATCTAATACGTGCTTGACAAAATAAATAAAATAAATAAATAAATAAATAAATAAATAAATAAATAAATAAATAAATAAATAAATAAATAAAATCTGTTTTAATAGCATTGGGTTAATCATGTGAATAATACTTCCATTAAATTCTAAGCATTATTTAGGATTACATTCAGTGTTGTGTCCTCTTTGGTCTAGTCAATGACCAACTGTTCTGAGGCATATCTGTTAAGGAAACCTCAAATTTTTACTTCTTTTTTCATGACTGGAATTTAGGTCTACATGAAAGTACCTGTGATTACAATATTTTCTGCTTTGGATGCCTTCCTGTTTTTATTTTCTATCTCAGGACATCTATGAGCATTCTGTATTAAATTACTGGGGAAGGAGACATGATTAATACTAACACCCCTAACAATTCAATGAATTGGTCTTTCTGTTTTGAGGTTCTACTTCAGGGGTGTCAAACTCAATTTCATTGAGGGCTACATCAGGGTTGTGTTTGACCTTGGGGTGTGTGTGTGGTCAGGATGGGCGTGGCCGGCTTGATGTCACTCGTGTCGGTGGCGCTTGTGGTGGCCTGAGTGCTCTGCCAGTGAAAACGGGCTCCCGGGCTCCATTTTTGGCTGGGATGACCTCCTGCAACCCTCTGCCAGTGAAAACAGGCTGGTCCTTTGCTGTTTCCAGAGCGGCCCCGCAGGCCAGATCTAAACACCCCGCAGGCTGGATCCAGCCCATGGGCCTTGAGTTTGACACCTCTGTTCTATTTAGTATGATCTCCTTCTTGATGTACAAAGTGATACCATCCTCAAGAATGTCATTAACCAATCCCTCTGTAGATAATAGCAATAGCAGTTAGACTTATATACCACTTCATAGTGCTTTACAGCCCTCTCTAAGCGGTTTACAGAGTCAGCATATTGCCCCCAACAATCTGGGTCCTCATTTTACCCACCTCAGAAGGATGGAAGGCTGAGTCAACCTTGAGCCGGTGAGATTTGAACCGCTGAACTGCAGCTAGCAGTCAGCTGAAGTAGCCTGCAGTGCTGCACTCTAACCACTGCGCCACCTCGGCTAATGACACAATCAGAATATCCAGTAATTCTATTATGTTCACAATGTCTGCACTCTCCTTTAAAAACAACATCTCAAGCCTTTATCTTGATTTGGTGGTTTCTAGCATTAGCACTTTATTTATTTATTATGGTTATTTATGTTCTTCCGAAGAATACTAGAATTTCCAAAGAAGCTCAAAAGTATATTGTGCCAAGAAGAGCTGTAAGAAACATGAGAAGCGGGAAAGTAATGGCAGTTTTGACCTCCTCATACTGTTGCTAATTTCTGTGAGTGCTTAATTTGTACATGTGTTTCTTATCAACTTTATGCTTAGTTGCTGAGCCTGGCAGATTTCATCAGGGGAGCTTCTCCACACATGTGTACAATTATGTCATCTGGGAACATTTTTCCATTCTTCCAACATTGTCCAGTTGAGTATTTCTATAGAGAGATTTGCCTTATACAATCTAGTAAAGTACAACATCTTCCCAGGGCCTTACAAATCTAAGTTTGTTTGACTTTTATCAGTTTCACTTATATTCGCATTTTACTTCACGGAAAGGTAAAAGAGAAATCTTTGAAAGTTAAGGGCGGAAATGACCTTTATTCCTTCTACTATATATGGAGAATATCACTTGTTGCTCTGTTTTTTGGATGCTATTGTATTCTTTCCTTAATTCTATGTTCGGTCAACTTTTTTTTCCTGAGGTGATATAAGGAAGCCAAATGGAGATCTTCAGCTGTGACTGGCAGCCAAAGATTTTATTTCAAGCTGTTGCTGCTTTGCTACCGGTATCATGGGAATACAAGTATTGGCATGGTCAAAAGGTGACATGGTTTTCCAATATTTGAAAGACTTTACTGCTGGCTATACTCAACTCCTTACTGACTTACCGTAATGCTGGCAAATAGAGAAAACCCATTTTGCACCAGCAATAGTCACTGCAGGGGTGAAAGCATTTGACTGCTTTGCATATAAAGGACATTTGGCTCCTCCCAATTCCCAGCTGCTGTCCACTGTACCAGCATATAAAGAGGAGCCCAAAATCAGAATGCAAGGCACAAAACCCATGATCTGTCATCAGTGGTGGGCTGCAAATTTTTTAACAACCAGTTCTCTGCCCTAATGACTGGCTGGGTGGGCGTGGCTGGGTGGGCATGGCCAGGGGCGTGGCCAGGGGTGTGACAGCACTCAGTCTCCTGCAGCACTCTGCCAGTCAAAACGGAGCGCGGGGGTTAATTACAAAATGTGGGCTTTGCTTTGTGACATCCAGATTCAGCGAGCAAGGGGTGTGAACTGCACAGAAAATACACTTTTGTTTGGTTATGAAGAAATAGACCCAAAGTCAGATGTACACTAAATGTAGACTGACTTTTAGCTACACATCTTCCCAGCAAACAGCAAATTTTGAAGCTCAAGGTAAAGAGGATTCATTTTAGGGTGAGGAACCATAGTTTGCATGTTGGAGGTTCCTAAAGGAATGCTGGGAAACACTGTATTTTAAAGAACATTTGAGGGAGGGGTGCAGCCTTCTCTGCCTGAGGCTGTAGAGACCTGGCACCAATCAAAAACTGTTTGTGAAAAAAACTGATCAACACTGACAGGGTAAGCCACTAGTATATGAAAATAAGAGCAAACTCCACTCCCTTCTAGTACTGATGATGTTACCTAGTTTGGTAATGAAACATCTGCAAGAAAACCATCAAGCTCAGAGAGCACCAAGGAACCCACAGTTCAACCCTAAGCTACGAATATTCTCTTC
>QLTV01002530.1:5162538-5182452 GCA_003457575.1 Thermophis baileyi | reverse complement strand
CTCCCGTCCCCTCCCCTTCTTCCCTTCCCTTCCCTTCCCTTCCCTTCAGGGGTGGGTTCTAAGTTACCTCACTGGTTTGCTTCCTCCCACACCACGTGGCTGCACCTCGTGGCCGCGGGCGCGCTTTGCGAGCGCGTGCATGCGCAGTGCCAAAAAATAACCTCCACCCCCCAAAAAAGCCGAAAACAAGTGGTGACGCATGTGCAGTGCCGGAAACTCGGCTTTTGCGCATGCGCAGAAGAAGAAAAAATGTAAAAAAATTCAAAAAAATTTTTTTTTCTAAAAAAAAAATTCCAAAAAAAAGGTGGCGGTGTCCACGGACCGGCACCGACCGAACCAGCTCTGTGACATCACAGTGATGTCACCAATGGGTTGCTACCGGTTCGGGCGAACCAGTCCGAACCAGGAGGAACCCACCTCTGCTTCCTTTCCCTTCCCTTCTACCCTACCCTACCCTACCCTACCCTACCCTTCCCTTCCCTTCCCTTCCCTTCCCTTTCCTTTCCTTTCATTGCCGCCTCCCCTCTCACCTTCCTGACTTTGGCTCCGGGACCTTTGCGGGCCGGGGAGCATCGGGGCACACACCTACAGAGCTCCGCCGGCTTCAGACTCTGGGGCTGGCGGGGGCCTTGGTGGGGCAGGGAGACAGTGGCACCGCCTGGAGAGCTGTTGCAACTGTGGGCCTTGGTGGTCCAGGTGCCCGTCCCCATCCCTGGCCCCCACAGGCATGCTTGGGAGCCCTGTGGTGTTTCCCCAGTGACGGCACTGGGGTGTTAGCTATGGGAGCGGCGAGGAGTTCACAGCAGGCAGTGGTTTGTCTTCATGGGCAGAGAGCAGGCGAGGGGAGGGCAGGGGGTCCCCAGGCCCCGGCGCCCCTCCTCCATGCAACCTGCTGCCGCCGAGTGGTGGGGCGGATGGGCTGGAACTTCCACGCTTCTTTGCAGCGCAGCAAAGAAGCGTGGTTGAGCGGGGCCAGGGCAGCACAGCCTATTGTGCCTTCTCTTGCCCTGCTCTCCATCCAGGAGCGCCGCGCATCCCCCCCACCAATCCTCCGTACAAACCGTCTGCCCCGTTTCTACAAAGCCAGAGCTCTGCAGAGCGATCCAAAGAGGGGAGGGGGATGCTGTAGAAAAGGCCGCCTTCCACCCGTGCCTCCGTGCCTCCACTTCTTCACCGGCGGGAAGCAGTGCCGTGGGCCGGGTTCCCAGAGTGGTGCCAGCGGCCGGCCAGGCTGATCCGCAAAGAGAGCAGGCAGGTGGCCGGGTGGGAGGCCAGTGGGCTGCTTCGGAGCCCCAAGCACCGTGGAGTCGGCACAGGAGGCACGCGGGCCTGGGTGGAAGTCGGCCTTTTCTGCAGCATCCCCCTCCCCTCTTTGGATCACCCTGCAAGGGGGCTCTGCCTTTGTGGAAACAGGGCGGCCGCATGTGCAGCAGCCGTGAGACATCCGCTTGCCCTTCCTGAGCACTGCTGCTGCCGCCCTCTCAGTGTCTGCATTTCCACCAAGGGCCGCCTGCCCACCCACTGGCCGGGCCGGGCTGGACGTCAACCTCGGAAGGCAAGCGGCCGTGGGGGGCTGCTGGGAAAGCCACATGGAAGGCCGCCAAGCATGGCAGGGCTGCGGGGAAGGGAGTAGGCTGCTACCTCCCTTCCCTGCCGCCCCGACATGCTTACCTGCCTTCCACATGGCCTTCCGCTTGCCTGCCTCCACAACCTGGCTACGGGGACACCAGGAAGGCCGCGTGGAAGGCAGGAAAGCATGTCGGGGCTGCGGGGGAGGGAGTAGGTTGCTAGCTCCCTTCCCCGCTGCCCCGACATGCTTTCCTGCCTTCCACGTGGCCTTCCGCTTTCCTGCCTTTGCAAGCAGGCCACGGGGACACCAGGAAGGCCATGTGGAAGGCAGGAAAGCATGTCGGGGCTGCGGGCCGTGAGGAATGGAGTAGGAAGGCAGGCTGGGACGGTAGGGGGGGGCAGGGGCAGCTAGGTAGGCCGCGACTTTGCAGGCTTACCTGGCAGGCACATCAGGGGCACAGTGCTTCAGGCAGGCAAGCTGCAGAGCAGAGACTGGGCGGGGCAGGGCGAGCAAGTGGCAACTGAGGGACTGGTTCAGGGGGCGTGGCCAGCCAGCTGTCACTACCGGCTCAACGAACCACCAGCACCCGCCGCTACCGGTCCGCAAGAACCAGTCCGAACTGGGAGCATTTCACCCCTGCACTTAGATCATTAGAAAGGAGTACTCAAAGGTCCTTGACAGAGTGAGGGTCGTCTACAAGGTCGTGTCCACTCAGCTTGTATTTTGTGTTCTGATTCTTTTTGCCAATGTGTAAGACAGAGCATTTGTTGGTTGAGATTTGGAGTTGCCAATTGTTTGACCATTCTGACACAAAGTCAAGGTCTTTTTGAAGGGTAGCAGCATTGTCGGTGGTGTTAAATAGTTTTACATCATCGGCGAAGAGAACGCAGTTGCTTATAATATGATCGCAAAGGTTATTTATGTAAATTAGAAAGAGAGTGGGTCCTGGAACGTTGCCTTGGAGGACACCGCTGTTAACAGGTGCAGGGTTTGATAGGGTGCACCCTATTTTGAATACTTGTTGCCTACTTTGACTATTTTGACTTTGAGATGTTTGATTTAATTCCCATATTTGATAACCATTTGGTTTTAACTCTAGTTAAGATTATTATGAAATCAAAAAATTGTGACGCAACATAATGAGATTGGTCTGTAATTTTCGACGTTGCTGGGATCTCCTTTTTTGAAGATAGGGATAACTGTGGCTAGTGAAGATAGGTTGGGTAGGGAGCTGGTCCTGAAAGATTTTTCAAAGATTATGCTTAGAGGTTTAGCTATAGCAGTGGAAAGCTTTTTAAAGAAGTATGCACATAGTCCATCCAGTGGTGGGTTGCTGCCGGTTCGGACCGGTTCTCCCGTACTGGTGGTGGAAATTAGCCCCCACTCGCTGAACCGGCAGCGATGGCCGGCCGGCCACGCCCCCGAACCCGTTCTCCGGTTGCCACTCCTTGAAAGCGGCTTGCAAAGAGCCCTCTGCGCATGCGAACTGGTAGGGAAGGTAAGTAGAACCCACCCCTGAGTCCATCAGGTTCGATAGACAGAGATGGTTTTAGGTTGCGTAGTGCCTTTTCAACGTTATCTTCCGTGAAATCTGTTTGTGTTAGATCGTTGTAATTATTTGTGGTATGATTAGGGAATGTTGGGCATGAGCCATTGCTGTTTACAAAGACTGAGCCAAAGAATGTGTTAAAGAGGTTGGCTTTAACTGCTTTATCATTACATTCTTTACCGTTAGGTCCTTTTAGGGGTGGGATGGATCTTGAGTCTTTAAGTTTGTTGTTTACAAAATTATAGAAGGTGCGGTTGGATTTTGTGCACAGAAGGTTTTCCTCTTGTTTGATGTGATAATTGGTGCATGCCGTCTTTATTTGGTGGCATATATTTTTGTAGCGGCTTTTAAAGTTAGCTATGTAGCCAGTTTTGTTTTTTCGCCAGAGTGATTTTTTTTTGGATTGGAGCTTCCTTATTGATATGTAATTTGTTTTTTCTGGTTTTGGTGGTTATTAGTGGTACATATAGTTTAATAACTCTTTCGAGCAAGAAAATGTTATAATGGTCTTCGGCAGTGTTACAGACAGAGAATAGAATTTGCCAATCAAGAGATGAGAGGTCGGTGTCTATGAGATCATAGTTGGCTTTTTTGAAGTTGTAATTGGGTATCCCATCATTATGGTGATTTTTGTATATTGAGACAAAAGTCAATCATGCTGTGGTCACTGTTGGAAAAGGGTTCTTTTATTTGTAGTCCATAAATTGAAGAATTTTGCAGAAGATGAGATAGAGGCAGTTGTTGAGTCTAGTATTGTTAGTTACTAGTTGATCTAGTCCCAGATTAGTAACAGCATTGTATAGGGTTGCATGGATGGGTTCAGTTGTACATTCATTTAGGGTCCAATTAATAAGAGGTAGATTGAGGTCACCAAGAAAGATAAGAGGGTATGGGCAGGAGGCTCTCTATCTCCACCCTTCCTTCCCACAACACACACACAAACACACAAATGACAGCAGCAAAGGCAGGATTTCATCATCTTCCTTACCTAGTTCTTAATGATTCAGAAAATTGCCAGATCACTTTAAAAAAAGCCCGTTTGTGAAAGAGCAGACTGCTGAAGATAATTGCAGGCACCTGTGCTACATTTCCTTCTATATAAACCTTTTCTCTAGCGTCACCACGGCCAGCCGGGTTGCCAATAAAACAGTAGCCTTGATCAGGCATGGGGGAAGGAAAGAAGAGGCTTGTTTTTTTTGGGGGGGGGGGGAGAAGCTCTGTAGTCATCAGGAAATGGCAGTGTAGTAGCTAAAAGGTGTTTTTCTCTGTAGAGGGAGGGGTGGTCAAGATAAAAAAGTATAGAGGCTCAACAAGGGAAAACACAATGTAGAAATGTGCAAGAGCTCTACCTGCTGAACACTAAAAAGGAACAACAAACAGAAGAAAAAAGTAGAAGGAAACAGTATAATTAGAACTAGAAGAAAACATTGATATAACAGTAGTAGATGTAATAATGATAAATGAGAGCCAGTTTGGTATAGTGGTAAAGGTATCATGCTAGTCAATCTTGGGTTAGTCATTCTTGCTCAGCCCTAAGAAGCTGGAAACCCACTTCTGAAAAGCTATATAGTGGTTAAGGTATAAGGTGCTGCCTTAGAGAAAAAGAGTTCTAGTTCTGCTTTAGTCATGAAAGCTGACTGGGTGACTTTGGGCCATTGTCTCTCAGCCCAACCCACTTCACAGGGTTGCTGTTGTGGGAAAATAGGAGGGAGTATTAGGTATGTTTGCTGCCTTGAGTTACTTACAAAGTAGTAAAGGTGGAATAAAAATCAAATATATAACAACCTTGCCAAGAAAACTGCAGACACTCATCCAGGCATTTTCCAGGACAAACTGCTTGACCTGCAGGCACAAAAAAAAGTATTGAAGTATAGAGATAAAAGTAATAGAATATAGTATAGAGGAAATTGTAACTGTTATAGTAATAGTATAGAAATAATAGCAATAGAAGGAATAGGAAGCACTCCAATATATATAACATATATATATACATTTCACACATTACTTTCATACTTCTGTTATACAAATTAAAGTCTTCCCATCCCTTTTAATGAGATTTTAAAAATCACCTGGTCCAGGTAACAATGCTTTTGTTAATTGGTTAGGCTATGGTTTAAAACATGTGACACCACCTTTATTACATTTACTATAATAACACACAAGAACACACAAAATGTAGGTTATACCCTTGTAGTATACGCTGGGATGGAGTTAGTCATTGATGAGAACTCTGCATTGGGCTTTAGGTTTTTTTCTTTAACTCTTGCCTTTTTTTAAAAAAAGTCACAGAATGAGGAGGAAAGATTGATTATAGCAGGAATGCTACTAATTAAGGGATATGCGAAATAAAGGGAACCAGACAGTGAATGAAAACTTATGGATTTACACCAGGAAATTATTGACAAAGAAGTGGGGGGGGGGAGGCATGATATACTTCAGAAATACCCAGTTTGGTTAACAGGTAACCAGCATTCATGGCCACATATTGACTAGATGTAAAAGAAATTGTGGACTTATACTCTGACCAAAAGGTTTTCAGACTCCCCTCATTATTGATAACTTCTCTCATAGGTTTGCAGAGCCCAAAGGAAATTGAGAGAAGTTGTAGAAAATCTGGACAGATATCTCCCACATAGTTTAGTTTTATCTTTAGCAGTGGAGAAATTAAAGAGACTTAAATGTGGTTTCTGAATAACTTGAGAAAATTTGAGTAGTCTTAAAAGGGGCAAATGTATGCTGGGAAAGTACAAACAATTAGACCTAAATAAAAATAGAATAAATGTTTCAATCGGTGCAAAGAGACTTGGGAACCCACAAATGCTGCATTTCCAGGAACAGTGAGCATGTCATACAAAATATATCCATATTAAAAAATGCATGTGCTTATATGTACTGACACATTGGAAAAGAATCTCACTGATCAAAAGTGCCAAAGGGCTTTGCCAATACAATCTATTACCTGTGCAATAGTTAATAACGTCTCTAAATTTATAGCATAAGGGACTTTGGAAACAAATCTATCTTACTTAGCAGTTGAATTGGTAGAAATGATAGTTCTACTGATGATGTGTGACTAGATTTAAAAAAGAGCAACGGAGAGTCAGTCTCTGGCATCTTCAAGTAGATCAGATCAGGAAGTCAGGCTGCTCCTGAAACACTCACAGCTTAGGCCAGGGGTCAGCAACCCGCGGCTCTGGAGCCGCATGTGGCTCTTTCATCCCTCTGCTGCGGCTCCGTCGCTCAAAATATGCGTCACAACCGCCAATGTATGATACCCGCTGGCACGCGATTTATTGAGCTTTTCGACCCCCCAGTAGGACAACCATGGTTAAATCCAAGAAAATAAGAGTTTAAGAAGAAAACATATGCTAGTTCTGTGGCTGCTCAGGAAATAGTCAGGCACGGGAAGGGTTTTGTGGCTCCCTGTGTTTTCTTTTCTGTGGGAAATGGGTCCAAATGGCTCTTTGAGTGTTTAAGGTTGCCGACCCCTGTCTTAGGCAATAGGGAAATAGATGGGTACTGGTTTGATTAGCAGCTTTTTATGATCCTAGATGAAGTTGAAGAGTAACAGACCAATTTCCTAAGAGAATAAATTCTGAATGGAATTTCAACCCATGCTCTCATCTCAGACTAAATACAGGTAGTCCTCAATTTACAATCATAACTGAGCTGGAAATCTATGATTGTACATTGTAGCGGTTGTAAGTCAAGGCACCCAAATGACAAAATAATTTTCTGGCCCTTTTTGTGATGGTCATTAAGCAAATGCCATGGTTATTAAGCAAATGCCACAGTCTTTAAGTGAACCTATTTATTTTAATAGACTGGGGGTGGTGCAACCATTTGTTGACTGGGGTACTTTGTGGGCCATAAAGCACCCATTCCATGGCTGTTGTAACTTCAACCAGACATTAAGCAAGGACTACCTATATGCATTGTACTAGCTATGGTATATACACACTGACCTTTTGTAATAATGATGACTTTTCAAATAATCCTTAACGTGGATTTGGCAAAACATGGTTTGAAAAAGATGAAAAAATTAATATTAATTCATAAAAGAGTATTTAGTATATTGGACTTCCCAGAGAATGTACCTGAAATAATGGACATCAGATTTTGTTGGAAGTATAAACATTTTCAAGTTCATTGACCCGTATGATATAGTTATGGGATTTATCTGTCAACTTCCCAAATAGATCAGATAGGAAACACAACCAGATGAATGAATTCTACTTTATTGTAGAATTGGCAACGTTAACAGAATCATGCAAGTCTGAAAGTAGAAATCTTTTGCTGTCATCTTTACAGGCTGAGAAGCTAGTGAACAGTTCCTTCTGAGCCTCTTTACCCATCCACTATCTAGCTGTGGACTTTTTGCAATTATCTGATACCTTTTTTGTGGAGTTAGATTTTAATGTATTCAAGATTTATAGAGTTGCTCTGTGAGAGAAATGGGCAATTTCTTCATTTGATATATAAATTATTGGAAAATATTTAAATGTTAAGGATGTTAATGTGGTTGAAATATATACAAAAGCTCTTTTCATTCTAAAAGAATTATATTGAGAAATTGGAAAAGTGATAGTCCAGATTTTAAGAGAGAGCTTTTGGAATTGTAGTATTTATCCATCTTGGAAAAGGCATAATGTTTAGTAATCAAAAGATGAAGCAATTTGCACAACTGAGGCAGTGGTTTTGTGATATTTTATGATAATTTTTGTATTTATTATACTATAGTGGAGAGATGGGCAGCAAACACATTTAATAAATATAATACTATATGGTATTTATTAGTAAACCAATGGCTATTGATAAGTTTAGTCCAAGGGAAAATAAGAACTTCATAGCTGTCCTGTGAAGAAGAAAAATGTTTGCTCTTGCAGCAAAATGAGATTAGTTCCAGAATATTTGCTCCATTGTCCCTAATTTCCTGGTGAGAGTTTCATAGAAATTGCCTCTTATAAACTGAATCTTTGTGATCACAAAGCAAAAAAAACCAAAAAACACCTAAAAGTTTTTGCCTGGAAATAATAGTGACCACAATACATCATGCTAACTAATTATTTACAAGACTTATAACTCCTTGTTTTAGCTCTATTTCATTAACAAAATCTTGGTCATGGTGTGCTGCTGGTCATTCCCCTCACCTAAAACATTAAAACATTCCTTTTAATATAGTAATTACTTTTTAATGAGATTGTATATTTTCACTCAGCTAAGTAAACATGGCCCAAAGAGTTTAAAATAGAGAGTACCTTTGCACAATAGATGTGCATTTCAATGACTTATCACTTCAGGTAACTTAAAATCATCGGACAAAATTGTTTTTGTAATTCAAAAATATCTAAGAACAGTTCTATCAACCCCACCCCCCAATTTTATGTTCAAGTTGTATCAACCTCACCCTTGCACTTTTGCAATGTTGGGCCAAAGAATGTCCCAGATAGGAAGTTAAACTTTTCTTTGTACTTGGGAAGTTCCCTTCAACCCAATCCTGTCCCTCCCATCTGTAAAACTTCAGAGGAGTTTTGAGAAAAATGTTAATTGATCACCCATCACTTTACTGAAAATGGGAAGGGCTGGCAAAGAATAGTTAATGGCAAATAGGCATTCATTTCTAGATGAATCTGACTAGTCCTACAGGCTAAGGCAAGCAAGTTCAAAACTTTCCTTAAAATCAGGGGTGGGTTCTAACTTACCTCGCTGCCGGTTCGCTTCCTCCTGCGCCGCGTGGCCGCACCTCATGGGCGTGCACGTGCTTTGCGCGTGCACACATGCGCAATGCAAAACTCCCCCCCCAAAAGCCAAAAACAAGATGGCGACGCATGCACAGTGCCGGAAACTCGGCTTCTGCGCATGCGCAGAAGAAAAAAAACCTGGAAAAAATTCCAAAAAAAATTCCAATTTCCCCCCCAAAAAATAAATAAATAAAAAGATGGCAGCGTCCACGGACCGGCACCGACTGAACCGGCTCCGTGATGTCATCGTGACATCACCAACGGGTCACTACAGGTTCGGGCGAACTGATCCGAACTGGGAGGAACTCACCTCTGCTTAAGATGCCAAAACTGCCTGTTTTCATGCAGAACTCCTGGATTATTACCAGCTACAACTAGAGAGCCAGTTTGGTCTAGTGGCTAAGATATCAGGCTAGAAAGCTGGAGTCATGAGTTCAAGTCCCACCTTAGCCATGAAAGTCAGCTGACTGGTTTAGGGCCAGACACTCTTATCCCACCCACCTCACAGGACTGTTGTTGGGAAAATAGGAAGGTGGATATATTCACCACCTTGAGTTATTTGTAAAAATAATAAAGGCAGGATACAAATAAATCTAAGAAATGCAGCAGATAATAGTTCCCACATCTACCTATCTCTGTTTAGGGAAATGATGCTGGATTTCGGTCTGTAAGAGAACTGATTAAGGCACAGCAGCGTTAAAGGTGGAAAGAGGTAAAAAGAAATGTGCAATTGTCTAAGATTCTATCTTTTAGTGAGGATATAAAATAGTTGCACGGTTGTATGACACTGTTATATATTATACAACTAGCATAGTTAATACAATGATTATGTACATGAAAATCTAGATCTACAGGAGAGCATCTGAAGATTAACACTTTTTAAAAATGCAATACTTTTATTAAACTAATAAATTAATAATTTATATTAATCATATTAATATAAATATAATTTAATGTAAAATTAATATGAAATGTTCTGGGCAGCAACATCATGATGAGGTGCTGTTCTGGGAGGCATCCGGCTCCATTCTTCCCTCAGGGACCTTTCTCTTGACTTCAGGAGGCTCCATGAAAGGATCGCTTTGGGTCACTTTCTTGTTTTTATTCAGATGCAATGGGCTTATTTTCAGACATGCCAGGGAGTCATCACTAGGGAATCGAGACTCGGGTGATCCCATGACTTGGCCTGCCGGTCTGATGATGCAACCTTCAGGCCTTACTTTCAACTGAGCCCAGTTTTGATCCAAGGCCTCCTTGAAGCCATGTGCTTTAACCTCCTGTGTCTGCTGAACTCGGTGGAGGGGATGCTGCAGAGCCTCTGAAGAGAGAGGAGACTCCACGGTTTCTGGAAATATCAAAGCCTCCAAAAGCAGCCTGAAAATCGCTCACCGGCATTAGTCCACCAAAGATTAACACTCTGCATGGATCTCTGTTGGTGACATTTGCGCAGAACGGTCTACTCTGAAGGACCAATGCAGGCTAGCATTGCAGCATTTCTTTCTTAGTAACAGACACAACACAATCAATTGGTGTGATGGTGTTAATCTCTCAGGACCTCCACATAATATAAAGTTATACCCATCAGATTTTAGCTTATCTAGCAGCTATATTCTATTTTTCTGCATCTGTCCAATGATAATTTCACTTCATTTGTAACCTGTATCTTTGAGGGTGCAGAGTACCTCTTAAATAGTTGAATGGAGTAGTTTGTAGAACTATTTGTGACTACTGGTAGTGTGTACTTTGAGCAGAGGATTATCACAACCTGAGGAAATTAGAGTGGTCTTATCCTTTGCTACAGAACTGAATTGCAATATTAATTGCTCTACTAAAATTGGAGAACGGAGTTAATAAGAAATCTTATTAATGTAACTTGCCCTTTAGGGTTGGTGAACCTTTTCCTGGTTCTGAAGATTCAGGGCAGCTCCTCAAGCAGAGTAAATATTAGAAAGTTTGGACTGCAGTAAAGTATTGGAGGAGAGAACAGAGTTTGCCATAAAATCTATTTTGCATGGACTAAGAAAACCTTCTGCCCCTGATGTTCTGCCCCATTGTTGATGTTTCAGCTACTTGTCCGTTTATGTTCTGCACATGGAATGGGGCAAAAAGGTTCTCACCATTCGTCTCAAGCAGCAACATTGGCAGGCCTGAAGATCCAACGCCCAAGATGGTTTGAGCTGGCTTTGATAAAAAGAAACTATCTCTATTTAGCTGTGAGTAAGTCAGATCAACTTTGTCCCTGATAGTAAAGTTCGGTAAGTTAAAGGCTGACATTAGGACTATTATGGAGAAAGGAACAGTAAATGTCATTTATTGAACACAGGAAGATTAGAGCAAAACATACTTAAATTTTGGAAGGATGTTTAGGCAGCTGCTTGTGTAGGGTGGCCCTGAGCAGAGCAATGTTGACATTTTGTTGATAGCAGCAGCAGATGTAATTTGGAAAACTACTTTCACTATAGCCATGAACTCAAGAGGAAATTTTCTTTCCATCAGTTATGAGATTAATAATGGGCTATTCACTGTGGCAGTTCTAAGGATAAAATGCTTGAATATTTATATTGGCATACAATATATCGCATTATGATTATGACAGCAATTCCAAGGGGCCCTTAAAAGAGAAAACAGTCAAGTTCTCAGCTTCTCTGTAGAGTTCTTACAGGGATTGGAATTCTTAAGATCTCCTAAGAAAACTGCTTTCTGATCCCACCTGCTGTTAAAGCACAACAGCTGAGTTGTGTATCCTTACTCAAAATAACCAACCATTGTGATGTTATCTTGTGATGGGCCTCAAAGGAGGCACAGTGGTTGGGGTAGGCAGCTGAGGTGGGCTGACAGCTGAGACAAATTGTCCCAATGGATTTCTGAGTGGGAAAAGGTGGAGAGTCACAAGACTTTGCCTGTGATTAAATGGTCCCTCTTGCTACTAGCGCTCAGTTCACTCTTATGGTTGACAAGCATGTTGTTGTTGTTGTTGTTGTGGTTAAAGCCACTGGGCTAGAAACAAGAGACCGTGAATTCTAGTGCTATCTTAGCAACAAAGCCAGTGAGTGAATTTGAGCTAGTCATACTCTCTCGACAATGGCAGGCCACTCCTGAAAAATGATACCAAGAAATAAAAAAACTGATTGAAAGGCATATATATACCAAAATACTCCTGAAATTTGGAGAATTTTGAGAGAATTCAATGTAGTCCTTTAGATTGCAAAGTCTCATCTAAATTGGTCAGAATCTCTGAAGTGCCATTTGTCTCTAAACAGAAGCTATATGCCACAAACATTCTTGGGACATTAGTTCCAAAAGCAAATAAACTTAAATATTTCATTTGATAGAAGTCAGCTGGTCATACAATGAGAGGGAGGGAACAGTTCCAAATAGTTAGGAGCCCTGAAGCTTTAAAACAGCATCCCATTTCTCTCCATTCCAAGCCATCCTCATAATCACCTTCTTGGTAAAATATTTGGTACAATTTTCTACTCTCTTTCTATATTGCAATTTAGCTTGTGATTAGCTTAAAGATGTGCAGCAAAAGAACAATTTTCTGTTGCATTGTAGATATTCCTGCTTTCTCTTTCCTCTCCTCCACTCTTGATTGCTTTTATGGAATTGGACCTTCAGCTGTAAACTGCTCAGAGAGAAGTTCCCTAATATTCTGTAAAACACAATCACACTAATGATGCTGTATATATAATTAGTAGTTCATTCAATAGTCTTGCTATTATGAAGGGAGAGAAGATCTTGTGGTATTTTAATTAGCCTTCCCTAGGTTGTTGTTAACCAGATGAGTTAAGATTAAAATTCTCACTGGCTGAGCAAACTCTGGGAGTTTTAGTCTCAAAACATTTAAAGGTACCAGCTTAGAGGACATTGTTTTGGGGCAACTAATTGAGTTGCCTAGGCTTTCATGGACAAAAACATTTCATTCAATACATAAAAAATGATAGATACAGCTGGAGCTATCTCTATATATTTCAAATATACAGACAGTTAGGACTATCAAATTCTCACTGTAATTATAGAATAGTTACTATTGTAAATTGTGATGTTTTGCTGTCATCTAGTGGTCATCCAGATTTTTGCAACCCAGATCTAGACCCAAAACACAGGGGTGTCTTGCACTGCAGCCTTGTCCATAAATCAGCTAGAAATAGCATAAGAGGTTGGCATAATAAATCCTTTTCTGGCTTTCTACCCCTTCCTCCACTTTGGCTAAAGTGATGGCCCAGTTTTCTGTCCAGACTGTTCATTACAATTTCCAATTGATGAATTCTGTTTTTCTCTCCTTCCTCCTTTCACTTTCTTTTTCTTGGGTGGGTCTTTGAGGACATATGGTTTCCATTGATGGACCTTTTGTGTCTTCTCTCTTGCACTAATCCCCCACTACTTCAAACTTTCTCATCCTTTATATCAACTGGGGAAGAAATAAAAGTTCTTGCCTGTGAGATGAGTGGCTACATAAATTAGATAAATCAATGAATAGAAAAGGAAGCATTGCTGTTTCAACATTCCACCAGTGAAGTTCTTAAACCATCCAACAAACCAGCCTTTCACATTGTGCTGGCAGCCCAGCTTATTGTATCTCAATTTTTGGCTTCTTTTCTATCCTAATTGTCACCAGGGATTCAAACCCACCTTTATCAGAAATGTGGTATAGAGGTAGACAGAAAGCTGTTGACTGGCTTATCAAGGTTTACCACTTTACAGGTTGATCATGCTTCCAGTCACAAGTCCGCACAGGAAAGGAATATAGGCATAATATGAGAGCAACCTAAATCTGAAGACTGCCACACTACAGATAACACAACTACCATAATTCATAGTAGCAGGGATTAGAAAGATCCCACGTCTACAGAATGGAATGCAATTCACTATGGACATGAAGATGATATTAATGGGGATGGGAGTGGTTGCAATACTTTTGTGCCCAGAAATCCCTCCATTATCTGGTGTATTCATCTCATCTACTAGCTGCAGAGGCAGTGTGTGCACTTTACAACTTTCAGAAAGGCAAGTGGCACTGGCAACCATGTGTGGAAGCATTTTTCCTCCTTTAGGCCTGTTTTCTTACTAGTTATAATGGGGCCTATGCATTATGACACAGCATGAAAGGGAAAACAAGTGTTTTGGTATAATTGCACCATCCCTTGACAATGCTAATGGTTAAAATGCTCCTTTTCTTGGACTTTCCTAGATTTATAATAAACATTAAAGGGACTCCATATGCCAAAATCCAAGGGCCCTGTCAGAAGCATGGTATGTGTGGGTAGATGTGCATAACTTTTGGGTTTGTATCTTATTGGAAAGGATCAGGGGTGGGTTCCAACTTACCTCGCTGCCTCTTCGCTTCCTCCCACGCCGCCTGGGTGCGCCTCGGTGCGTGCGCATGCGCAGTAACAAAAAATCCGAAAAAACAAAAACAAAGCCGAAAAAAAGATGGCGACCGCATGCACAGTGCCGGAACTCGGCTTCTGCACATGCTCAGAAGGGGAGGGGGAATTTAAAAAAAAAAATTAAAAAAATTAAAAAAATAAAAAAAAGATGGCGGCGCCCACGGACCGGCACCGACTGATCCGGTTCGGTGACGTCATTGTGACATCACCAGCAGGCTGCTACCGGGTCGGGCGAACCGGTCCGAACCGGGAGGAACCCACCCCTGGAAAGGATATGATACTTTGACACCAAAACAGGATTGGATTGAGACAAAGTCCCGTAATGATCTGTGCCAAAGGGAGTATACAGTAGTTCCCTACTGCCCAAACCATAAGGATAGGTGAGTTCCTGTTAGGTGGATAAGCGGTTTAAAGTGAATGACAGGGCAGGTTGGTTTTATACCTCCCTCTCCCCACACTTCCATTTTTATATAAGAAAAAGTGCATGGGAGGATCTGAGACTTGATGTTTTTCTGGGCAGCCTCCAGAGTTGCATCAGGATCTTCAGTGGTGCATTCCTCTTATTGTGGCGAGAGATCAAAGATAGAATGAGAAGGTACATCCAACAAAACTTGACTATAGAGATTTCATTTGGAATTCTATTATTGTATCCTTCAATACTTTCTGCTACACCATTTCTTCCAATCTATACTCCAGCATACAAATGTATTATAGAGACGATGAGGAAAACAGTGCTTTTGTGTTCTCTGAATTACTATCTTGCTGGATGCAAATAAAGTATTACAAAGCAAGATCTGGAAACTTAATCATTACACCCGTGAGCCCCATTTTTCCCTTACCTTTACCTTCCCCCACATATATAAACACGGTGCTCAAAGTACAGTCTAGCCCCTTTAAAGATGTAGTGTTCTATTGGTAGGTCAATATTTGGCAAAAGTTTGCCTGGAGTCCTTTCACCTTTCTCTAAGTAGAGCTTGGGCCAGGTGATGTGTCGTGTCCTTCCTGCCCTATCAGTCCACATATTCTCAAAGCACTGAAGTGTGTCTCCTCCTCCCCTGCTTGTTGACTTTTGATTCGTCAATTGCTTTCAACCTGAGGTCACTTTACATCTTTTCCCTCTGTTAAGCAAAGCTAGGAATGTCCTTCCTGTCCCTTTTTGATGAACATGACTGAAGGGTAGGTGTCCAATTGTCCCTCTCTTGGCTTTTCAGTCCATTTTGCACATGGAAACTGAATAATGAGTGAAACAAACAAAAAAAAGATGTTCATGCTTACTATTTCTGAGGACTGACACCCCTCCACCTGGGATTCTCTGGAGATGGCAGAGGACCTCCCAAATGCTGCTGCCTTTTCTTCACCAGGGATGTTGGGATGGAGCAAGCAAATCAATGCTGGTTCTGCTTTTGTTCTCCATATTTTTTTCTGCGGTACAATTCAAAGGCAGACCTCTCTTTTAAAGGATTTTGGCTAGAATATGGACCCATAGCTGTCAATGCTTGGTACATTTGCAGCCTCAATTGGGCCAATGGGGGATTGATGGTTGTATGGCACAGTAGGCAGAGGATGCATCTCTAAAACAGAGATTCGGGGGGGGGGGAATAGCTGAAGAATGCTGGTGGATGTGTTCTTTTACTATGCCCCAGAGCACAATTATCATCTTGCTCCTGATTATAGGAACATTACCTGATATGCTGCTATGGCTCTCACACTCCGTGGCCGAAGTCACTGCCTGCAATTTCAAAGAGGCAAGTGGTCTCTGCAGTGCGAGACCTTGAAAAAGAGGAGACAAAATATCTTCTCCTCTTGAAGCCCCAGATGGACATGGAATTGATAGTTTGTACAGATTATACAGCTGTACACACCAAGGTCCAAACCCACAGCTGGGTTCTAATGCACGAGCCCTCTAAGACTCAGCACCTGCTTACAAATATAATGTGGCTTTGGCTGATGTGACAGAATCGATTGCAATTACCAGCAAGTTCTGCATCTTCCTCTGAATGGGTTCCAGATTTAATCTCCAAAGAGGGGGATGGAAGGAGTAAAATAAGTACCTGGACCAAAACCTCCAAAGGCCCTTAACTCAAGAAAGCCTGCTTAGTAGCTGGCTCACAAATTAGTTTAAATTGGCACTTGTACTTTTAGATGGAAACTAGAAAGTAACCAACACAAAAACTGACTTTATTCTGCTTATCTCACTATGAACACAAATTCTAACCTATGTTGTGATTGGCCTTTGATATTATTACTGGTCAGCATTTATTATACAAGTATATAAAGGTTGTGTATAGCTGCCTTCAGTGAGCAGAATCTTGTTGTCTATCACTAGTGCTGTTCAAGTAAACTTGGCTCAAGCAGATTATGTGGTCTGCACTTGTATTTTGAGTAGTGGGGAATTTTTCTCCTTCACTTTCAACTGGCTTGCTTCTAGCAGAAGTGGTTTGCTTGGTGGACCTTTCTGGATCATCAGCTGGTTCAGATGAGGACAACAAAAGGATTCTTGTTCTGGACTACATGGAGCCCTGTGGATTGCGGATAGTAGTTAATGAAGCATTGGAGCTTATCCAGCAGTACAGATGCCATTACAGAACACATAGAGAGATGGAAATGTATGGGAAGTTGGTTGTTTTTGAAGGTGAACATGCCAATGCAGTCAAGGAGCAAACGTCAGTGTGCCATGCACTAAATGAATAGCAACTAGATGGAATGTTAGATATATGGAAAGGAAAGTTTGCAGTGTGACTTCGAGCTCCGTTGTAACAATTCATTCCTTATTACTCATGAGTTGCATCCCATAGCAAAACAAATGTCCAGGATGCCCCTGACCAAGGTTGGATACACAGACGTCTTCCTGAAGTTTGACCTAAAAGCAGCGTGAACTTCCAGTGGAGGCAAACCTGGGTCTGCTGCATCATCTCAAAGCTGTCCAAATGATCCCTCAAACTCCTGGTATTTTCACTTGCTGAACTCGCCCAAAGGACCCTGCAGAAAAGACAGGAAGGAATTTATTGCAACCTAAGGACATGACAGCCACATATCAGCAATGATTTTGTACTGACATATGTGGATTATCTTTTTCAGCTCTAACAAACAAGTGCAGTAAAATCCCTATTCTTTAATACCTGCGTCACAAACCCATGCATATTTAGATCTTAATAGGCTGAAAGATATCTAGGAGCAAGGAAATCACTGCAAATGAGCTATAGAGGTTGGACAACAAATGATAGACATGGCACAGAAGTGTGGGATGAAATGAGGGTGGGTGGAAAATTCTTACGCTTTTGTTCCAGACATCCCTTCCTCCTCATCTACAATCAATTGGCAGGATTACTTTTGAACATGGATTTAATACTTTTCCTGATCTGATGGATCTTTCCTCAGAAATGGGACAGTTGACAGAGGTGACACCTGTGCACCTGTCACTTGTTTGCGCAACATCACAGGTTGAAGAAGCTGGGAAAAATCCCCAAAGCGCTTTTCTTCACTAGCCTCCTGTTAAATCAGTAAGAGCAGCACCATTTGTTGGTTTGATTACTGCACCAGAAGAGGGCATAGTAAACTGAGCAAGAAATAATTTCTCCCCAGCCCTTACCTATGGCTCTATCCTCTCAGAAAATGTCAGAAAGTTTGGAATCAAATAGTAGGTACAATGAACACATAGACGCCAAATTAAAAATACAATGAATTTAGAACTGTCAAAAGAGTAATAGTAGTTATTCAATGCTTTACCTGATCTCTGTTCCAATTGTATGAAAGCTTTCTGAAAGTAAATTAGGTCAAATAGAATCTTGAAGTTTTGTTGTGGAAAGGAAAACATTAGGCATAAATAAGTTCCATCATCCCCAACAGGTACAGATAGAAAATATACATTAGGCATGAGTACAATTGATGAATGCAGCTTAGTCTCTTTAAAACAGCCGCTAGAATTTAAATCTACCAGTATATGCAAAACAGCAGCTGGCAGAATCAATTGCCTTTTGTAAATTTTGAACTTGTCTGATCCACAGAAAGAGACATAGGTCTCTTTGAGTTACATCAAAACAGAGTTTCCAACCTTCTAACTGAGAATTGGTGTGTGGAATTTCTGCAGATGCTATTGCTCAATGGGTAAGACCACTGAATATTTGCTGATCTCCTTCAGTGTGCCAATAGATCCCATTCCAACTCTGCTCATCCCTATTGATCAGGTCTAATGAGTAATTTGAATTCTCTCTCTGGATACATACAGTATTATCAGTGCTGTTTGATTGTCATGTATTTCTCTCAGCAAAATGGAGGTTTGTGGTATCCAGGTCAAAGTTTTTTTTTTTTTTATTTATTATTAGTGATTTTTGTTTTTCCTTTCTTTGTCTCAACAAAATGGAGGTTTGTGGTTTCCAGGTCAAAGTTTTTTTTTTTTTAAATTGCGCTAGCATTCTTATATAATTAAAACTAATAAAAATACATTTTTAAAAAGTAAACTGGAACTGACAGAGCTGCAAAGAAAGATTTATCCAGAAGCCTGTACCAGATGGCATTCCATATTAGCAGGCACTCCAAGCCATGTGGAGGGCAGCCTTTGCTCTCAAATTACATAATTCTGTGTCCTCCTTCCCAGCAAGCAATCCTATTAGCCTGGTCAGCTTAGAAAGAGCAGAAGGCCCTCTGATGGTTATTACACCTCATAGCAATGCTGTAGCATTTAGCAAAAAGCTATGCTTTTTATTCATACCCTTCTTTATACGTTTAGCAACATTTTAATGCAATATTCAGTCTACATTGCTGAAGATCTTAACGATGCTGGGCTTGGGGCTGGGCTTCTGTAATATCAACCAAAAAGGCACTGAGAATCCAAAAAGAGACTTGCATTGCCAAAGAGGTCTGATGTAGGAAGATGAGAAGCCCAAGATAAAGATGAAATGAAATCCTGCAGATCCTTGCAAGCTCAAATGTTTTTGGGTACTTAATATAGTTTTTACTCACTCCCTTTCTGAAGCATTCTATAAAAATCCAGCAAGCCACATGCATGCAATTATTCCCCCAAAGCTCTGACCCTCTCGGTTAAAAAGCCATGATAATGTCAAAATGCTGACATATGCCATATTGTCATTACATAAACAACAACATTACATAACATGCGCCATCGCATCATTCTAATGCGTCATTTCATTTCCTACACACACACACACACACACACACACAAAAACCCGATAAACAGCCATATATTTACTTTCCTGGGAGTACGTACCAGGATCTACTTCTGCAGGATGAGTTACACAGGGATTGGTAGTGAGGAAAGATGCCACCATCTACCCCAATGTTCTCTTCAAGACAGCTTGTAAAGAAGCACAAACTGTAACAGAACAGTATATTCAAATCAGAATTAAAATCATTATTGGAACAATTTAACAGTTGAAAAGTTGGCAAAAGAGATATCTGTGCCTATGATGACCTGGGTCAAGGCACAGAGGCAACACAGTCAGCTGATAGTTCAAACCGCCCCTTTATAGAGATGTAAAATTTCCGGAAATTTTGAAGCTCGGAAAAAAACCCGGGTTTTTTCCGTTTTTTGGGAGGGGGGGAAACGGAAATTTTGGGAAAAATTGAAAAAAATGCTACATTAGCACTTTTTTGTCTTTAAGATTGAAAGTCATTCTGTTACTTTAGGAACATAAAATATGACTATGG
>QLTV01002530.1:5144551-5155629 GCA_003457575.1 Thermophis baileyi | reverse complement strand
GGGGGGGGGGGGGGGGGGGGGGGGGGAGGTCAAGTGACAGTGTCTTGAACAGGGACCAAACCAAGGCCTCTTTAAATGGGATCAGGAACTTCTGCAGTGATGAATTAATGACTGCAGAACCCACCTGGATGTCATTGACCTTGAGACTTTCATCAACCAGGAGGGATAACGATCTAATAAGTAGGTGGTTGTGCTAACAGCCCCAAGGACTCTGTCCATTTTCTCAGGCCCAATAGAGTCAAATTGCTCCCAGATAACAGGATAAGCATACTCCCTGGACAATTTCAATAGACCTGTCCTATATTTGGAGTCCAACAGAGAACAAATCAGAGTGATTTTACCATCAGGTATTCAGCAAATTCCTCCATGCAGCCCTTTAGGTAATCAATCCCCTGAGCCCTGCTTACCCAGGAGGGACTGAGTGATCCTAAACAGGGCCGATGAATGACACTCTGCAAATGCAATAAAAGGGCATAAATAATGCTATTTCGCTGCCCCTACTACCATGAGGTAGGCCTTAACAGCGACTTTAAACCCTGCCTGGTCAGACTTGTCCTCATTTTCCTCCAGCAGTGCTCTAATTTCAGCTCACCCCTCCTCATCCATCCCACTATCAAAATTTGGTAATGTTCAAGGATATTGTTTCCTTAGAATTGGCTGGCAGGGGATTACCAACCAGTCCAGAGGAATTTTGATTTTACCACATGGCAAAGTTGTGAACCACCTTCCCATCAATTTCAGTGATAATTTTAAATAGCCTAGGAGAGAAGACAGTAATCTGTGAATTAGTGCAAGTCAACAACAACCTAGATATCAAACTCTAGTCCTCAGTACTACCTTCTGACTGCATCCTGTCAGGAAGCATTATTCCCATGATTGGGCAATGTTAGCATGGACATTGAAATCTTCCAAATCCAGAAATCTAAGATCCATTTCCATGCTAGAAATCATTCTGGCTACATCAGGAGGAAAGATCGAAATGCAGTACAGTACCACTATCCTAGCCCAACCATCCAGCAGCAAACTCATAATTGACAGAGAATTGGATGGAGTTCCTGGTAACAAAATGGAATTCCTATAGACTACAGCCACCCTCTTATCCACTCTCCAGGCTAAGACTGCTGCATTACAGAGGAACAGACTTAGAAATGAGAAGATTAATTATCCTGTCATCTCTCAGTCAGATCTCCATAATACATGAAAAATCAGCATTTTCATCCAATAATAAATTCTGGATAATAGCTATTTCACTAGCAACTGAGCAGGCATTAAAAAGCAGGACTTTTCAATTGGTGGGCCCCACCTTCTTGGGTTTTTAACTTATTTACTATAATGAATAACAAATTGTAAATTAATAAAATTGTGAGATTAATGCAAATCCTTCTCCCTTAGAACTCCAACTTATCAGTGTCCTTGCATAAAATCTAAAAGTTTGTCCTTTCATAAAGCAAATTCCTTTATTGTCAGTTCTTCAGCAATGATCCCATTGGCCCAGGAAAACGTTTACTATCCAATGATGATTGCAGAATAGTTTCAGCCAGGAAATTGGGGGCTTGGGTATATGACAGAGACAATTTTTGGGCTTATGTTGAAGGTTTTTAGGATTCTTTAGCTGCTATGGGTTTTCTTTTTTTAAATTTGTTTTAGTAATTGTATGTATTTTGTTTATTTTAAAATTTTGCACCAGAGTTGTCTATGTGTGATGGGTAGCCATATAAAGTGAAGTAATAGAAAAATAAGCAACAATATTCCTGGTCTTGCAAAGAGAGCTGGCTAAATAGTTACTTTCTCAGTTTATCTCCAAATAGTTGATGGTGAATTAATGGTGTGCTTGAAATGCAAATATTTTTAAAAATTAGAATAATTATGTCATAACAATACAGTTAGAAAGGATGGCTTATACTTAATCTCCTTAAAGTAAATAGATGACGAAACCTTTAATGAAAAGTTCTAGAAACAAATAGTCCTTAATAGACCTCCCTAACTGATGCCACAGCTAATCATTATGAAGTTTTGGGAAGATTCCGTTGAATTTCCCTTCCTATAACTTAAATTTTATGTCATTTTATTTTGTGTCCAACACTCTGGAGCAACAGAAAATAAGGTTTCTGCATGCTGCCTTGAGCTCCTAAATATCAATCACTTAATCATTCAATCAAATAAATCATTTTTAATGTTTGAAGAATGCTATCATACCTGTTTCCTGTTCTCATGCCTAATTCATTCAATCTCTCTTCACAATACTTTAAAACCTGAATTCATGCAAATAAGCTCTTAGACCTGAGCTACTCAAGACATGCACGCATTCAGTTTCTATTCCATTTTTCAATTCTTTAAAAAAATAAAAACAAAATCAATGTGAAAATCAATTAATACAAGGCTAATAAAAGAGAATATATTTTGGCTGCTCAAAGACAAGAGAGTGACGTCCAAGTACAATTTCCAAAGGAATAGCTACAAATGTAATTTTCTTGCTTGCCAGACAGCTTCAAGTACTCAATACATATTCATGCAGTACTTGGGAGAAATATCCTCCATCATATACACAAAGGCGCAGATATAATAATCTCAGCACCTCCCTCTACTGGAGAAAGAAAAATGAATTTGGGAGAACTTGGGCAAAACATTGAACTGGGAAATCCAGAGGATTAACATTATTTTTCCCAATAGCCTCAGAATCAATGTATTGGAATCCTCAGGAAACAGGAAAAATGAAGAAAAGAAATTTCAGATAGCTTTGTTGTGGAGAAATAGATAATGTTTAAGCCAGGAATTTGTTTCAGATCTCTCTTTTTCTAACATGGTGCTTAGCTAAGTCTGTCTCTATTTCTATGTATTAATTATAATGCTGGGTTTTATGTCAGTGTTGAATAAAACCTCAGGCTGTGTACAAGTCTTCATGAAGATATATTATTTTCTCTATGTTTTCTTTCCATGATCTGTATTTTTTTTTAATCTCCCCAGTCACTCGTACATAGTTCCTGACTGGAAACAAACCATTTGAATCAGACCAGCCCCATAATTTTCTCCTGTAATTCTCTTTTATATTTGTCTATAATCAAAACTGCTCTATCATTATCTACCAGCATTTAGTATATACATGTTAAGATCAAAAAGGAATATTATATTTTACCTTTGAGTTTGATTTTGTCTTCTTTCTTGCGATGTTTATTTTATCTCCCAAAGAAAGAGAGACATGTTTCTTGAAGATTCACTAAGTTACAGAGCTAAGAAGCTACATTATAGAAATTATTTCCCTTAAAAACTTTTAGTCACCAAAAGGCAGCTCAGACTCTAGTATCCTTATCTCTTTCGAACAGCAGGACTGGGGGAGGACCCCATATAAAGCACCCTTTGAAAAACAGTTGTTGTGACAGGGGGAACAACCAAGTTTATATACCCCCAAATAGGAGGCAGCATTGTATTCTGAAGACTTAAAGCCGCAGGGGTGAAATTCAAAATTTTTCCCTACCGGTTCTGTGGGCGTGGCTTGGTGGGCGTGGCAGGGGAAGGATACTGCAAAATCTCCATTCCCACCCCACTCCAGGGGAAGGATACTGCAAAATCCCCATTCCCTCCCCGCTCCTGGGGGAAGGATATTGCAAAATCTCCATTCCCACCCCACTCCAGGGGAAGGATACTGCAAAATCTCCATTCCCTCCCCACTCCAGGGGAAGGATACTGCAAAATCCCCATTCCCTCCCCACTCCTGGGGGAAGGATATTGCAAAATCTCCATTCCCACCCCACTCTGGGGCCAGCCAGAGGTGGTGTTTGCAGGTTCTCCGAACTACTCAAAATTTCTGCTACCAGTTCTCCAGAACCTGTCAGAACCTGTTGAATTTCACCCCTGCTTAAAGGACTTCTGGAAGAGAGTTATTACACCCAAATAATGCATACTATGTACACGATCTTCAGAAAGGCCTCTCTCACTATCTTAACACATAATACTGAGTGTTGCTTTGCAAATGTATTATTATTATTATTCATCAATGAAAATTAACTCTTGGAAGAGACAAAAACAAATTAAAAACTATAGACTGATTAACAAGTATTCATGAGACTATAGCTGGAATCTCACTATGAAACAAGATTAACTCATATCATTACAGTGGTTTCTTACAATCCAGAATAAGCTTATTCTTTATAGAAAATACAAAGTGAGGGAGTTTGACACAATATAGTAGAAATGCAAGTAAATATCCTGTCAGTTTGAAGGCAGATGCTAGTTATGGGAAGAGATGACGTGATGAAATAATAGATTATAAGAAATGGCAAGAATGAGGATGTAAAATATTTTGTAACTCAGCTGGTATAGATAGCTATTTATCACATGTCAACAATGAAAAAATCCAGGATGTCTAGAACAAGCACATCATCCTGGGATTTCTTCAGATCATATTGCGTTCAGACTTGGGTAAACACAAACGAATTTTAGGATTTAAGTGCCTGTGATGTAAATTGATCACAGCCATAACGATATATATGGAGAATCTAAGCTGGTCCGAATAGATAAGAAGGTCTGGGATGACATGCAGGCTAATGAGTGTTTGAACATAAAGTAAAATGTGGCATTTAGATATAAGCAATATCTTAACTGCAGAGAGAAGGAAAATATTACTCTGAGCTTTGAAATTAAGATTTGTCTTCCTAGTAATATTCTAATAGGATATCTAAATGGTCCAAATATTCAAATCTAAAAATATTTCAAATATACCTTCAGATATAAAATGGAATAATCACAAAGTACCAGATCTATTTAGTGCAATACAGTAAATTTATTATTTATTCTAAATCCACTACATAGGTTTCACAATGAAAAATACTTAAAAACTAAATTGCTGCATTGTAGTTATAATAATACATTATTCTTTAATCTCTCCTTTTATCTGATGCTGATTACCAAATCACAGACTTTGTGGCAATATGGAACATATTTCTCACTATAAGGCATGAAAATATTACAAGAGATAATAAAATCTGATCCTTTTAGTTTATTGGATGTATATGTACTTGTGAAGTTACCACTCATTATCCATGAAACTATCGAAGGAAATATGGTAAAGATAAATTAAGTTTTAGTTTAATATTCATTCATATTATATCACTGGTTATATCCATGCCAATTTCAGATCTTTTCAGTTTTATAGTGATAGGCTTTCTGTGAACATCTGTGTAAGAAAATGCAATTTGCTACGGTAGTTCTAACATCTCTTGAACAAATATTCCATAAATTTGAATTTATACCCAAATCTGATCTTTGCCACTTTTTCTTGTTTTGCACACTGTCCTATAATTCTGCTTAGATTACAACCTGAACACTGAGATTATTAAATCAGTTATCACTCATATTCCAGTGGACAGGCAAGCCCCACCCTTAGGAAACATTTGCTTTTGGGCAACTGAGTCCACAGGGCAGTGATAATTCCAGCTCCTTCTTGCTGCCTGGCATTCATATCTCATACTATCGGACATCAGTCACACTCTGAGTCAGATTTCCCTATAAAAAGCCTTTTATCTTGTTGATATCACAACCTATGCACACTGAGACTCTTAGGTTAGCAGGGCTGAAGTTGCAGGATAGTTCAGCTGAGGTCTAACAGAAGAAAAAAAATAGGATGTTGAGTCTGTGCTTAATTTTCAATAGAAGCATAATGTAGAAAAAAATGGGGGTTATGGAAAGGCGAAGCAATGCCTGAAATAATGGTCAGTAGAACTTACTTATCTAATGTGTGGGAAGAAATGTCCTTCTGGGTTCAGTTCCAAGTAGGAAAAAGACACTGGATTCATGGAAGTTGCTTGGAAAGAAGGTTTAATGGTGGACAGGAGCACATGGCTTGAGTTCCTGAACAGAAAAGGTGGATCACATACTTCCAGATGTTGGGTGAAGAAAAAGAAGGGGGGAGATGCTGAGAATCCCTTGGTTTTATGCCCTCTCTTGGGCCCCGCCTCAAGGCCTCCTGCTCCTGTGCAAGAAATGCATTCTGATTCGCTGTCAGACTCCCATGGGGCCATGCAGGGGCAACTCTATAGGCTGTCCTGAGTCCAAGTTTGCTTGAGTCTTGCTGGCTGATGCAATCTTCCCAGGTGCCATGTGGTGAGATGGGCNTTGAGCCTTGCTGGTGCTGCAATCTCCCCAGGTGCAATGTGGTGAGTTCTGTTGCAACATGGGTAGAGTGATAATCCTATCATGTCCTGAGGGCCATGACTTAATCCCATCACCCTGGAGCTGAAGGGGGGGGCAGGGAGCTGCAGGAAGCTGCTTTGTCTTTAAAACATGTTTCTCCTTTTCTCTCATTCAGGGAAATATAATATTCTGTCTTTTTAATATTTCCCAGAATATTTCATTCTTCTAGGAGGGGGGTGGGTGCTAACTTCCTCCAAATGTTAGTGACAATGAAGTAAAATCTCAGCTAAAAACATTCTTCAGGGCCTTCCAAATGTTGGTCTCTAGCTCCTTGAATTCCTAGTCAGTTTGACCAATATTGCCAGACCAGGGAAGGAAATTTAATGGGAATGTAAACAGGTCTGCCAAAGAAAATATTATAAAGAAAATAAGAATCTACTAGGAAGGTAATGCCACTTCGGTTTTTAAGAAAATAGGGACTATCCACGCAGGTATGAGTTTCCCAAACAAGGCCTCCCAGAAACCTACTCTGGAGGCTCTCTATTGTTATTCTCTCTCCTTTCCATTATCATTTCCTCTATTGTGGTAGCTGGAGATCCCCTTTTGATTAGCACCCACTGATGGCTTTATCTACCATTAATCTTCTGGTCTCTTTCAAAAGCTATCTTCAATCATGGCCCAAGCAACTTCCCTTGAGCCAGACAATTCCATATGCTGAGCAGAAGATTATAAAAATCTTAAATATGTTTCTTGAACCACTTGCCAAGTATTGTGTGCACTATTTTGAGGTCCTGAAGGAAAGGTGAGATATAAATCTGACAAAATCATCATCATCATCATAACATTTTATTCATAACTTCAAGATCTTTATCGTAGCTAGATGGTCCTGTTCAGTCCTTTAACAATAGCAACATCTTCATCAATATACTAATCTAATGTGTATTACTTTATTGTTATTTGCTCTGAACTTTATTAGTCATTTCTATAGAAAGATCTTTTTGGATTCCATCAAAGACTATGTTGGGTTTAATGTCCTAATCATGTAAGATTCCACAAATGAAACAATAATTAGCTAGATGGCTCATACTAATTAGTGCTTTCTTTTTATCAATCTGCCCTCCTTTGTTCATCTTCTGCCTCCATATCACAATCATCCTAACATTGCAATCCTATTTATGTACTTAATAAATTTAGGTACCGCCATCTCGCTCTCAGAATTCTGTATTTTCAAATAACTGAGCAAGATGTACCCTATCTTAACCTGGCACTCTTCAGAGGTATTGGATCAGAGCTCCTGTCCTCCCCATTCCCCACTAAGTTGGGGGAGAGTAAGGTGCATGATTACAACTTTAATTTGGGAAATTAAAAAGTATATGGCTTTTTCAAAACATTTCTTTATCAAAACATTTCTCCTCTATTTTTTCTTTTCTGGATCTTACATTTTCTTGTTTTATTTGAAATTCAAAGCTTGCAACTCTTTTGAAAACTTAATTAAAGATTGCTTCATAATGGATTTTGGAAGCTAATGGTGTTATGCAATTTAGCCCTGTTATGTACAACTAATGTGAAAATGCATTACAGAAAATCAGCACAAGGGGGCACATTAAAAGTATTTTGTTAAATTTAGAGTATCTTCATCATCACTCCAGTGTTAAGATTTTGTATCATTAAGCTAAAAGTGCTGCTCCTTAGACTCTAACTTAGAATATAGACCCACTGTCAGGCCGAAGCCATCTTATTTGGACACTTTGGCCTGCCACACTTTATGCTTTTGAAACGTATTCTTGCTGTGGGAATTTGGGAGGGGCTATTGCATGAGGGATGTAGAAATGTAGCCATAACAAATTCCTTTAGATTCTCAAGGTCATCCTTTGTCCAGCACCTGCCCGGAAGCTGATGGGAGTAACGGACACGTTGGCAGAAGACGACTGGCCAACGTGATGAACTTGTGGGGGTGGGGACAAGGGGCTTGCTCTTTCAACTGGGTGGAGAAACCCTCGTAGCATCAGATTTGGGTTAGAAGGCGACTGGCTATGAACTTGTGGGTGTGGGGACAAAGGGCTTGATCTTTCAACTGGGTGGAGAAACCCTGGGAGCGTCAGATTCGGGTTTCTCACATCTGTGCCAACATGGCTCTATTAATAAATTGGAACTTTGAGCAATACTTTGCATTGGACTCTGATTTAGTTTTAGATGCTATTTGGAACCCTGACACTAACCCGAATGTCTCTTAAAAAACTCATCCAGCTACCCCAAACCTCGGGGCGCTGTTCGGGGTCCTGAGCCCCAGCACCGACCTGGCAATGGGCGGCGCAAAGACTCAGGGAAGATGGAGGAGAAACCAGAGGAGAAGGAGCAAGCCGCAGGGGAACAAATAGAGGACGAATCCATTGGAAGCATCAAAATCCGCTACTATCTTTCCCCGGAATTCGCGGCTGCCATGGAGGCTGCAGAGAGAGAATGCCCGTAGGGGGCTCGGCACAAACAGCCGGCCCCTGAGCCCCTCTCTCAGCCAGAGCGGTCCTCTCAAGGAGCAATTGGGGGGCTGAGTCCTCCCCCAAGCGAGCGTGGGAGCCTCACCTGGGCGCAGAGTTAGCCACGGCCCATGAGTGGAGGCAACAGAAGATCACGCACACCAGTTGGTCCGAAGGCGAGGGATCCCAGCCACTGTCTCGCAGTCAATCACTGATGGATCTCCACGACCAGTTCGGACGCCTAAGCGTAAATTGGACAAATCCCCCCTCGGGACCCAAAGTCACTAGATGGAACCTGGCCCAACCCACGTTCTCCTTTCCAGGGAAGCACCTGGGCCCCCAGTTGAGTGGGGACACAGCCTCTTTCCACACCGCGGCCATCGGGACCCCAGGGGACCTCTACACCAGGGCGAAGCCTATGTGGACCACCCTTCACCCCGAACCGCGGGTGACCCACCAAGCCAGCCTAGGGGCGCCCGCATCCTTGGCAGCAGGGAGCGTGGAGACTGCCTACTCCAGCCCAGCCGCCAAACCTTGGCATCGTGCCGCCATGGCAAGCCCCACCTGGGTGGGCTTCCCCAGAATGGGATGAGCGCAATGCCCATGGACGCCGGGATCCCCTCTGCCACCCAACCTCACGCCGGGGCTTGGAGTGGCACGACAGCCCCCTGCGATGCCAGGTCCTGCCGCACAACCCCCGCCGCAAGCACAGGGACCCCTCCCCACTGACGGGGGCGCAGTTGGAACAGGCCAACAGGTGCAGCTGGGAGGGGGGCTAATCGGAGGGCCCCCGCAACAAGCCGTCGCTCCGCCGGCCGCGCATGTGCAAGCCGCTGGCCCGCTGGCCCGGGAGCCACCCCCCCGGTTCCGTGCCACATTTGATGCGAATCCCAAGAAACTGGCCTATTTTCTCCACCGAGTGTGGGCTTACGTTGACAAGCACGGAGCACAATTCCGGTCGGATAGGCAGTTAATTGATAAGATAACCGAGGGAATGAACGAGGGGAAGCGGCGGAGTGGGTGGCAGAACTCCATGACGAAGCGGCCCCGGAACTAGACGACGCGAACGAGTTCGTCCAACTAATGAGGGTTCGGTTCCACGATGCGGCCCAACACGTTGAAGCCGAAGAACAAATCCAGAAGTTGAAGCAAGCGGGCCGCCCAGTGAAAGAATTAGTGTGGGAATTCAGAAGAGCAGCTGGGAAAGTGCGAGATTGGCCCAAACGGCTCTTGGTGCACACGTTCCGAGATGCCCTGGATCCCGAACTAAAAGAGGCGTGTGAGATCCGAGGGGTCCCTTGTAGAATCCAAGAGTGGTACGCGACCGCCATCGCTCTGAATCACGTAATTCGAGGTCGGAAAAAGCCTCCCACAGATCGCCCAGCCAGAAGGCCTTTGGGACGCTGGGTTCCCCCGAGGAAAACCGCTGCCCCAAGCCCTGAATCCACACGGGCAGTGAAATGCCATCGATGTGGCCAAGCAGGCCACCGGGCTTCGGAGTGCCTGGCGCTGACCCCTATCGCGCTACCAAGGGCAAGGCCACCTCCTGGACCCAGAAAGAAGCCCACGAAACCGTCAGAGCTGGGGCGCTTGGCCCTACAAGTGGAGGAGTCCCCTCCCCCGCCTGATGACGCAGAGACATCACCAGCGGAGGAATCGCCCCCACGATGGGACGAGGGAGACAGTGGCGAAGACGACCCAATGGTGAGTGAAGCCGTACGCCCCTTCCTCATTAAGGCAAAAATCACGGTGCCAGAGACAGGAAAAGAGGGAGACGTAGATGCCATGATAGACATGGGCTGCTCGAGATGTCTAATCAGCAAGGCAGTGGTAGAGAAACTAGGGATCAGCACCAGGCCGCTAGCAAACCCGATCCGCTTCCAACAAATGGACGGATCGCTAATTGGGGGGCCCCCTGCCATTCTCCTCACCGAGTTGGTAGACTTGCAAATGGGATGCCACCACGAACTTATCCGGTTCATAGTTGCCCCCAAGATGTCTGAAGCATCTTGGGGCTTGCGTGGCTAGACAAGTGGACCCCTACCATAAAATGGGAGGATGGGTACCGGAAGCTAACTCTGTACATTGGGCCTACACCCCCACCAGGGAGGCAAAGCAGCCCGAAAGAGCCAGCACCCCTGGACTCAAACCGTCCCCAGCTGGCAGCCCCGGCGCTTGAAACCACGCCCCCAGGCTCCCAGCAGGTGCCAGCGGAATACCGAAACCTAGAGGGGGTGTTTAGTGAAGAAGACTGCAACTACCTCCCCCCTCACCGGCCTACGGACTGCGCGATAGAATTTGAGCCGGGGGCTACACTCCCAAAACCCAAAATGTACTCAATGACCCCAAAGGAAGTGGGAGAGTTAAGGAGATACAGCGACGCCAATTTGGAACGAGGGTTCATCCAACCGGCAAAGTCGAGGATCGCCGCCCCCGTGCTCTTCAAAGAGAAGAAACACGGGGGGGGTGGCAGCTTGT
>QLTV01002530.1:5107800-5142068 GCA_003457575.1 Thermophis baileyi | reverse complement strand
GGGAATTGAAAACAAAGAAAGATAAAAGGAAAGAAAAAAAAAAAAAAAAAGATTGCACAGCTCTCTCATCCTTCTCAGGTGTCAGGCCGAAGCCATATTTTATTAGAGACTTTGGCCTGCCACACTTTATGTTTGAGAATGTATTCTTGCTGTGGGAATTTGGGAGGGGCTGTTGCATGAGGGATGTAGACATGTAGCCATAACAAATTCCTTTAGATTCTCAAGGTCATCCTTTGTCCAGTACCTGCCCGGAAGCTGATGGGAGTAACGGACACGTTGGCAGAAGACGACTGGCCAACGTGATGAACTTGTGGGTGTGGGGACAAGGGGCTTGATCTTTCAACTGGTGGAGAAACCCTCGTAGCGTCAGATTCGGGTTTCTCACAGCTGTGCCAACATGGCTCTATTAATAAATTGGAACTTTGAGCAATACTTTGCATTGGACTCTGATTTAGTTTTAGATGCTATTTGGAACCCTGACACCCACTATATTTACCCCAGCTAGTACTATATACTATACATAGAATATCAGACTGTCTTTATATTTGTACAAATAGCTTCATTTCCTTCTATGCACAAATCTAGCTAACAATGGGTCCTACTAGTATAGGTTGGGCTGGTTCCCTCTCTGTTTCATTCCTTGCCAGCAGTCCAGCAAGTAAAACCACAGATCCCATTTACCCTTTTGTAGGATCAAATTATTAAGAGATTCATACTTCCTAGCCTATTAGAACATCATTGGCTGACTCGCTCAGGGAATTTCTCTTTCCCCCTGCTTCTCTGATCAGCTCTCAGAACAGGGACAGTAGTTCCAGAGTGACACCAAAGGCACAATTGTCAAGAACTCATCAGAACGTTCTTGGTAAAGCTTTACTTCCGCTCCACATTTTGTCTGTACGGAAAGCTACTTTCCTCCCTCTGACACAATGTTATTATCTCAGTAACACTGGTATTGTACACTTTCTGAAGCAGCCCCTATTTTGCAGGAGAGGTAAAAGTGCAAGATCCCCAAACGATAGCAATTTCCAGCAGGCTAAGCTTAGGGTCTACCTGCAAACGTGCAAAGCATCATTTGTCAACCTCAGCAACATTAAGACATGTGACCTGCAGCTCCCAGAATTGCTGGGGGCTGAAAAACACCTGCTTTAGAGACTTTCTTTAGATTTCACCACCAGCAAATGTGATTAGAAAAACCCCTCGGTTGTTACTGCCTTGGCTTGGAGAAGCCTTCCTGAAGATTGCTGGACTTAGCTCACACAGCATCTGGCTAAGATATTCCTTTTCCTCTGGGAGTCTTACCATCACGGTTTAATTTTGAAATTAAAAGTACCCATGCTAGGTTTGGTATGATGGTTTTTACACAGTTTGTTTTTCTTTTCCCTGTGCCATTTATGTTGTATTTCCACTTTATTGCTTTTGTTAATTTTATTGGTATGTGCATGTCTTTGCTATTTACGGACAATATTGGGCAGATGGAACATAATCATTTTGCCTTAAAGGGTAAAAAGCATTGTTATAGCCCTCTTCTCCCTCATTAGGATACTGATGTCAAGTATTATCTGAACAGAATGACAGACAGCCAAAGGTCTAAACGGCAGTTGTGAAATGTAGGCTGAAACATCCTGTTCCACTTCTCAGAAAGATTCAAATCAATCTTACACAGCAGATTTTTATTCCAGGACGATGAAGAAGGCAAACTCTGGATCCAGCTTTTCCAGCATTACAGGATGTTTGGAGTAGCTTAGGAACACAATTTTACCAAAGCCAGTTACTCATATACACACAAAGCTCATCTAGTATAGCTTTCCCAATTCACCAGACATTCACTTTATTCATGTTCTCACCCATTTACAAAGGCTTTTCTGAACAAAACCCTGGAAAAATCATCCAGAACCTTGGTCTGTTTTTTTATCAAGAATTCTACAAAATAATTTCAGTTTTATCCAGTTTTGCTGCATGTTTGTTAAGATTCTATCATAGGAGGAAGTGATTTCCACCCTGAACCAAATGTATGTATCTCCCCCCCCAAGTATAAAATTAACAGTACACATAGAAATATAACTACTGTAGCTTGTTGAAGCCAAATGATGCATTAGTGGGTTAACCATATCCAAAACTCATGTCTATACTAGATTTAATGAGTCATAGCTAGCTTCCAGCATGAGAAATAAAATGCTTTTATATTGTCAGCTTGTGTTGAATCTTTTTTCTGTAGCAGGAAAGTGAAAACAAATCTTTGAAGGTTATGTTCATTTCCAGAAGGGCAAATATGTTAATTTCGCTGTAGTGGACTGAACTTCATGAAAGTTTATATTGTTGCTGCCTTTGTATACCTTTGTGTAAGATATGTTGCTTGATATATACATACTGCACTCAACACAACAAATGAAACTTGTCCTTGTCACTTAACACTTTACCAGCCCAATGCCCAAACTCTACAAAATAGTTGCCTCAATTTCATTTCTAACTAGGGGTTCAGAATTGCTTCAAGGTTTCTGTACTACTGTGGCCAATAATGCAGAAACTCCTCCGTTCTGCATTCACCTAAGAAATAAACAACAGAAAAGAATGTTTCTCCAGAAGAATTATGAAGTAGATGATTGTGGCTTGCAATTCTTGCATGTGGCTGAAACTTCTCCAGTCCTCCATTCTAGCCACAGCTTACATAGTTTGGGATAATCGATTTTACCAGTGCAGGTAATGCCACATCAAGTCTACACAAGTCTGGCTCCTAAAATGAAGTACATAAGTGGCTGTGGGAGGGAGAGAAGATGGAGAAAGACCTGCTAAAGCTTAGTCACCCCATGTTAATTTAAAAGGAAGCCTCCGTACTTAGTGAGGAGTGAAACGACCAGTAGATCCAGTGCAGGAACTCAACTGAGCCAGAGGGATGGGCAATGCCCAACTTCAAAAAATGAACACACTGACAAACTTGGGATCATTTTAAACTGAGAATCTAAAAGTCCTTTCTACAGCCAGGATCACAGTACTGGCTCCTGAATTTGACTTACTTAAGCCACATAAGGAAAAGAGAATAGGTTTAAAAAAAAAAAGATAAAACTGTCTTCCAAAGAGGTGTAGTTACTGAAAAACGGCAAATGATAAGATTCCTTTATGAAATTTCCTTTATGAAATGAGATCTGGCAATGATCTCCAATTTAAGAATCTCCAATTTAAGAATTTTGTAAAAGTTCTAAAATAGTTTTCTTCAACCTGATTTACTAGAAGCATTGCTGCTGTTACCAGTATATTGAACTTTGTAACTAGATTGCTTTTTATGTATTTTAAAAATAGCTTTACATTTAGATCTTAAATATGAAAGCTGCCTTTGCCCTCAAAGATGGTGCTTAGACATCTCTTAAACAAATAATGTCACTATTCTTATTTAAAGACCTTCTTTCCAATCACATCAGAAACAAAGTGGTTGCTTTTTATTACATTTTATTTATTTTATATTGGATCAACAATATTTCTAGGTATGCATATACATAAAGCTAACATTCTGCATGGGAGTTGGTAATTCACAAACTGTACAGACAGGTGCAGTGCACATACCAGAGCTGAGATCATTTATTAAATGGACCTGAGCTATTAGAAAACAAAACATACATATTCATTTACAGCATTTTAAAAAAGAATTACAAGGGTTTTTTTTTTTTTTTGCATAAGCTACATATTAAGAGGTCTTTTCTTCCCCTCCAAAAAGAACATTTCAAGTATAGCAGAAATGGACAAAAATGCCCTCTATAAAAATAAAATCCAAAAGCCATTTTAAAAAAAAAATGCAGCTGCAGCAGTACCTGGCTTGATGATCATCCTTTTAGAGCAGGGGTGTCAAACTGGCGGCCTGCGGGCCGGATGCGTCATGCGCAGGCCACACCCACCCCAGCTCCGCAAATGGGAAAAACATCACGTGACATCACATGATGCGGTGAGTTAGACACCTGTGCTTTAGAGGATATCACCAACGACACAGATAAAAGTCAGGAGAAAGACCCGATGGGTTTTTAAAAGGTTTTAAGTCTCAATTCCCAACAGTCTCGGTCCGCTTGTTAGATGGTCTGGGCTATAGGAGTTTTGAAGCAACATATAGAGCAATATGGGTTCCCCGCTTACAGACAAAAGTATCCTTAAGGGTCTATCATTTAACACTCAGAGGGTGTAATGAACCGCCCCCAATCAGAGATCAGGTCCATAAAATAATAATTTAATGGTTCAACCGGCATCCAAAGTTATTGATGGTTTAAAAACAATGGCCTATTAATCATTAGCCTTCTGGAACAAACTATTGTAGTACTTTAAAGGCATCTTTGTTTGTGCAAATGAATTCAGAGTTCAGAAAATGCCATAGATTCATGTGCTTTCAGTACTGAGAGATGGAGGAGTGGCATCACCAGTAAAATTCATTCATTAATATGCATTAGAAGAGTGTTAAATTTACACAGTGGTTAAAAAGCAGTACAAATGGCTTTTTCCATACATGGTTGAATCCTATACAACACGTTGAGGTATTATAATTACCGGTAATATATATATATATAACCATAGTTTAGCTGTAACCCTATGCACACTTATCTGGGAATAAGATACAGGACAAACAGATTTATTTTTGATTCAATATAACTAGGCTTGCATCGTTAATCATAATTGCAGTACTACGTATATTTATTTGAAAATGTATTTGTTCTTGGCTGGTTTGAAACATGCTAAGGCATAAACCATGGTTATAAATAATGTCTACATTTATATAACATGCTAATCCGATATCAACAAACCACATTATGGCTTGTTGTGATATGCAAACCAAGTGGTGATTAGCTGTTACACACAAGCATGCATAGGCGTGCAACTTACAGTGGCTTTCATTGGTTAATAGCACTGAAATAGTAGTTTATTTCTATTTACTCTCATAAGGCATTTTTTCCAAGGCTCTGTTTATAACCAAGTGGTTTTACCACCTCTCAGAATTGTGAATCAAGGCAATTTTTGGTCCTGCTTTGGCAACATCCCTGAGCAAGAAAAAGAAGATGGGAACCTGAAGTGTATGGGTTTGTAGCTTTACTTCTGAGCACAGAACTTTGCTGCAAAACATTTGTTCCTAGACACTATAGCTTGCACAACCTACCAACACAACTCGTCTTTGTTCAGAGTATATATTATTTTACAACCTATTCCGGAAGTGGCCATTTTAGTTTCTTCAGTTGGATAATCCCAAAACACGCACTGCTGTCAGCTGGAGACTTATTGGTGGATGTTACTTGCTTTAAGAAGGGTTACATCATCACAGGTTGTTTATTGGTCTGAATAGATTGACCATACTGGAAACTTTACAGCTGAAACAAAACGTCATTAAAAAAAAATTTAATACCAAAAAAGCTAATACTAAAAGGTTGGCAAAAAAAAAAGATTACTTTTAAGAGGTCAAGAAAGCTTAAATATTTGCCTTTAATCCATAATTAATTATACATATTATAAATCAATATGGATGGTTATGTGTGGATTTTCATTTATTTTGTACTACCCATTTGAAGAACAAAAAGGGATTCGTATTTCCACCCACTTTAATTTTTCCCCATTTCAAGGTCTACTTTAGAAAGTAGTTTTATAAAACAGAGCCTTTTAACATGACAAGAAAAAAAAAATACCATTGTGTAATAAAACAAACAATAATTAAAATTGTATGAACAGCTTGAGACAAGATGGGATCTGCATTATGGCTGTACACTGAGGGTTTGGGGATAATCCTGCCAGAGTTACACTGCTCACACCAAACCTCCAGGACAAATTTTCATGAACTATAGTCCCTACAGCAGGAAGATTTATGTAACTATTCACTTTTAAATACATACTTTTTCCATAAGAATAGAGTTCCTCTTTAAATATTAAAATGTTTCAATAATATATACATAAATTAGCTAGTCCAATAAGAAAATATTCCATCCCTTCATAAATAGAGTCCTCCGTCTCTTGCATTCCCCCCTCCCCTCTTCTTCAGCCCTACCATAGTCCACCCCACTGCCCCAAGGAGCCAGCCATGCTTCACACATGCCTCTTCATGTGCAGGGCCAGATGATCTGATCGAGAGAACGCACGGTCGCATAGCTGGCATTGGAAAGGCCGGACACCTGTATGCTTGCGGTAGTGGCGTGTCAGTTCATCTGACCGTGCAAATTTCCAGCCACAGCCTTCCCAGGTACAATGATAAGGCTTCTCACCTGGGAAAGAGTGGGAAAAAAAAAAGTTTAGTGAACTTTCCAACCTGGTGAAAAGAAGTGCAAAGCATCCTTTTTGCATTACACAGACAGAATAAAATTTGTGGAGACTCATTAAATTCCCATTAGGAAAGGCTATCAATGTGAATTGAATTTATTCTCTCTACATTGCACCATTCATCTTCTCGATCCTGCCTCCACCCATCTCTCCCCCCCCCCACCCCGAATAAGGAGAAAAGTAATTGTACAGCCAATCTGATAATCAGATGATAGTTAAAGTACTCGGGCTACAGGCTAACACACACTTTCCTGACAGTGCCCCACCGAACGGGAGAGAGAAAGTTACTTTTGAATAGAGTTCAAATCCATAAGTGGCCGACTTAAAACTATTCGATGGGCTGAATAAAGCCATCCGTCCAGCTGCATTGTCCAAGAAACCCGAAAGTTAAGCAGGACAAGTAAAAGCGATACATTTGGAAGACGCTTAACTCCGGAGGTCCTGTAGCATAACCCTGAGGTAATCAGCCGGAGAGCTCTAGTCCCGCGCCTCTACAAATGTCTTCCTAACTTTTTTTGGGGGGGGGAGGCCTCTCGTGCCCTTGCATTCTATCCCATCACGGGTGGGGTAAACCCCCCCCGAAGAGGCTTGCTCCCCAACATCCACCAAGCCGGAGAAGTCTCCCTCTCTACCCAATGGCCCTCCTGACCCTGCCCGGCGCCCTTACCCGTGTGGGTCCGCATATGCGCCTTGAGGTGCGAACTCTTCGTGTACGTCTTCCCGCAGCCGGCGAATTCACAGTTGTGGGTGGCGGTGCGTTTGCGGGCCCAGGACCGCCGACCCCTTTTCGGCTTGCATTCCTCCGGGGGACCCATCGGGGCGTAGTAATCCAAGACGGGCGAGTTGGGCGGCGTGACGAGCAGCCCAGGCATGCCTTGGGCGCGCGGTTTCAAAGGCTCTCGAAAGACGCTGAAGTGTCCGTGGAACTGGGACTGCATCTGCCCGGCGAAGTTGGGCTGGAAGAGGTGGGCAGGCCGCGGATAATGCTGGGGAGCCCCCATCTGCGCGCCCAGATCGCCGCCCATCTGGCACTGGGGCCCCGAGCCCATTTGCTCGCCGGGGAAGCCGGACGACGCGTGCTGGAGGAGAGGCTGCATCAGAAGGGGCTTGTGATCCAGGGATCCGGCCGCCAGGCACTCGGGAGGGCCGCTCAGCATGCAGGACTGCCCGTCCATCGGCTCCTGCTTGACGCGCAGGTGCTCTAAAGGCAGCCCCCCGGGCAAGCCGGAGGGCGGGTGGGCCAAGCCCGGGGCGCGCAGCTCGGTGTATTCCCGCCGCTGGAGCTCGCAGTGGCTCGGACCCACCGAGGGAGGGGGTTGCTGCATGTCCAGAGTGAAGAGCTCGGCTACGTAGCTGTGTCCAGGGCTGGGCAGGTAAGACGGCGCGAACTTGTTAGGGGGCTGGTAGTTGGAACTATCGCTGTCATAGGTGGTGCCGCAGCTCTCCGGGGTTTCAGGCAGGGGGTAGTTAGGGTTGCCGCCGGGATGCGCGGGCCCCACCCCGCCATTGGGCTGCCCGTTGGTGGTGTGCGCCAGGATGAACTCCAGGTCGACGAAGTTACCTAGCTCGTCGGCTTCCCTCTTGATGGCGGTGGCAATTTCCACGGAAGGAGGAGCCAGCCTCTGCGGAGGGAAGAGCAGGAGTTACCGCGTGGAAGGAGTTAATTCGCCCGGGAGACAGATCCCAGCATTAGTAACAGCACCCCCAAACTTGAAAAACGGGTTACGCGCTCTTCTCTCCGAGCAGCCCCAGCGTTGGCCTTCTACTTGCTTCCCCGGAGACCAGGCTTCTCTGAACCCCGCGCCGTCCCGACCGCGGGATCGGAAGAAACTCCGAATCAGCTGTCCCTAGGTACCCTCCCCCGAGGAATGATGGAGGAGTAAATTAACCTGAACTTTTCAGTCCCGCCCTCTGCGCACCGCCACCGCGATATTTTCTTGGCGCGAACCCCCTCGCGCCGGGCGCGGAGCGATCGCCCCGGACTTGTCTTGCGTGTTAACAGATGGCCGGAGCTGAGCGCCCTTTGCCGAAACCCGTTTAATTCTGCCGCCAAGGGAACTTCGACCTGAATCCCTTCCGAGCCCAACCGAGGTGTTTACAAGAATACTCCTCTCTTGTTTGCTAAAGCAGAACTCGAACCTACACATTTCTCAGCACCATTCTGTATAATCATGAAAAGACACTCGAAGGCAAAATGAGTTTTGCTCACAAAGATGTGCAAAGGAATCCCCTAAAAAAAAAAAAAAGAAATGAAAAGTGGGAGGGGGTACGCAAAATTCGGACGCCCAGCTTAACTTGCTTTCAACTAAAACGAAACTCTTAAGCGAGCCCAAGAATCTTTACTAACAGGTTTGTCCTTTCCGACGACGCTTAGCTATGTATGGAGTTGGGACTCCAGATAAAGGATTCCGCCAATTATGTCAATACACTTTTCTGGGACATCAAATCAGCCCGATCAGGAACTCCACCCTGCTTAGTCTCCGCACGTACTTTTGGACCAGGACCAGAATCAACTAAATAAACGCGCCCACCTCGGATAAGTTGAGAATGGTGCTACCAACCCCCTTGCCCAGGGTAGGGGGTTGTCGAAAAAACTTTGCTCCAGATTAACAAACTCCAAAACTTTCCCTTTACGAGTCTAGCTAGCGCTGGTCTCCTAAAACTCTGCCTTCCGTCGGCCTTTTCAAGAACGCGGTTGAGAAACAATTTTGCTTGCCGCAGATCTGCGCGTCTCGTTCCAGTCCCCAGCCCGAGCGAAAAGAGCAAAAGGCGAGCTACGCACATCTAGACCGTGGAGGAGAGGCGGCAAGTGGGGGAAGCACCCCTGGGCAATTGGGAACAGAAAATTGCCGGAGAAAAAAAGCCTTTGCGTTCCTCTGTTCAAAATTGCCCGGCCGGTCCGAAGCCCCTGCCAGAGAGATTCGCGCTCTTGATATCTATTTTCAATTTTTCAACGTTTGTAAGATCCTCCGTGCGCGTCTCCAAGTTAAACGGCACTCGCTCCCCGAGTTGAGAGCTCCCAAGTCTTCGCTTCCCGAAGAACTCCCTCCGCCAATAGCTCCCGTACCATCTCGGGTCGCCTCTCTTCCAGCGGCACCAAGCCGGCAAAGGTGGAGATGGACGGCAAGACAGCTTCCTCCACTGCTACGCTCATCTTGCGCGGTCGCTCGAGCTGGAAAGAACTCGGTAACTGCCTTCGATCCGGCAGCTCCGCTCCAGGCACTGATCTAGCGCTGAACTCTTTCCCAGAGCGGAAAAAAAAAACAAAAAAAAAAACCCACCCCAAACTCAAAACTTTCTGTACGAGTTCAGCTTGTGAAACAGCTGAGCCTGCTGTAATTGGTCGAGGGTTTGATTAATATTCATGACAAGCCGCTTTGGATTTGATTTCGCAAGGAGAAGCCACGCCCACTAGAAAAGGCTAGTTGAAAACGCGACGATTGCTGCCAGGAGAGGAACAAGTGGAACGGCCCGGATGCAGAACCGTCCCCAGAATGGTCCTCCAGAGTGCTGAAGTGTCAGTAATACAACTACTTCGCCGTAAACCTTTGAAAGCGGCAGCCTCCCCGCTGGGTTGTAAAGGCAAAGCAGCCCTACTATCCCCCGCGGCCTTCCAGATCCCTGGCACCCTTCCAGACTAGCAAAGCAGGGAGGACTGGAGGTGATGGAGAGGGCAGACCAATATTTCTGGAGGACACTAGGTTGGGGAAGGCAGTCCTGTGGCGTCTGACCATACATGGGAAGGTTCAGATTATATTTCCCATTCTATGAGGAAGCTACTCCAGGCTCTGTTACTCTCAGCCTAAGTTACCTTACAGGATTTTTGCAAGGATAAAACAGGTGTGTAGGAGAGGATCACGTGCTTTGGAGTCCTGTAGCTGGGAGTTTAGGATACATATAAGGGAAGCTACAGCTCTTTTTACAGAGTCACAGCAGTGAATTCTGATCTTAGCTCAAGACGCTCTCAAGTCAGTTTGCCCCTTCTTGGCCATGACTGCAGTCTGAGACTTGCTGATGACCAATTTACACTTGGTTATTGATCAGTCAATACTTGGATTAGCAATTATAGTACTTTTAAAACTTATGAGAGCAGGTCACTCTATTTTGTGGAGCGCCCTCTCCACATTACAAGGAAATGTGCTTGGGGTCCTATTTCACTGCAATAAACCAAGATTTAGATACAGTATTGTATAGTAGACGCCAGGAAAAAAAAATAGATGAAATGGCCAGAAGCAAATATCTTGGTATTAAAAAGAAATGTCAAACTAACGAAAACGACTGTTCTGCACTTTTTGGTATGGAGATTATGCAAAGCTGTCAGAGAATATAGTATATGGATTTTAAGGCAGGCATTGAAAGGAGAGATTAGACCAGTGATGGCAAACCTTTTTTTGCTTGGGCGCCAAAAGTGCGTGCGCGCGCGCCCACACCCATAATGCAGTGCCCCCCCCCCACGCATGCACGCACAACCCCCCCCCCTGTGCTGCCCCCCCCCGCACATGCACGCAGGGCTCACTGAAGCCTCCGGAGCCTGTGGATGGCGAAAAACGGATTGCAGCTGATTTTTGGCCTTCCAGAGGGCGGGATGGAGGTCGTTTTCGCCTTCCCCAGGCTTCAGGAAAGCCTCCGGAGCCTGTGGATGGTGAAAAATGGACCCAACAGGCCTACCGGAAGTTCGGAAATGAACTTCTGGTTGGGCCGTTGGGTCCGTTTTTCGCCATCCACAGGCTCCAGAGGTTTTCCTGAAGCCTGGGGAAGGCGAAAACGACCTCCCCCCGCCCTCCGGAAGGCCAAAAATCAGCTGGCCAGCATGCACATGCGCGCTGGAACTGACATAGGGCAACGCCTCGCGTGCCCTCAGATATGGCTCTGCGTGCCACTGTGGCACACGTGCCATAGGTTCCCCATCACGGGATTAGACCATGAGCTTGTTTTGGCTGCGTCTCTGAGTTAGGTTGCTCATCCCTTGTCATCTATGAAATGCAAGTTGGGAAACTTTGGCTCTGCAAATGTTATTGAACAACAAAGTTCAGCATTCCTCACTGCTGGCCATATTGACTGAGACTTCTGGGTATTAACATTCAGTCATACCTGCAGGGTAACTTCCCTAAAGTGCCATGCACATTGGTTATTATAATGATAATATTAATACTGATACCAGTTGCAATTTAGATCTACTGCAATCCAAACCAGTGTTTCTCACCATTGGCAGCTTAAAAAAAAAAAAAAGTGAACTTCAACTCTCAGAATTCCTCACCTCCAGCTAAAGATGAGAAACACTTATCCAGAAGATATCCTGGCAGAAACGTTTTGAAGTAGATACTTATATATTAACAAAACTGACCATGAAAAAAACCCAACCATTTCATTAAAGTGATTTCCATTATTGAACTACTATTCAATCTTCCCCCTATTTAAAGAAGTTTAAGCAAGAATTTACTTAATGTAACATATTGACTGCTTTTGTACGTTTTTTAAAAATCCTGTTTGATCCCATTTGTTTTGAGTATAGCATATCTTAGATTTTAAGAAAGAGTATTTTTTATACTTTTATGTTCAAGATTCTACATTTAGCCTTTCTCAACACACAGTATCCTTCAAATGTACTGAACCATGATCCTATTAGGTGCTCCCTAATTAGGTGTATGATCACAACTGGTTAGGGTGGTGATGGGAGTTGTAATCCAAAACATCCAGAAAGCCACTGGTTGAGGAATTAAACAGTATAAATATAAAAATTAATATGAAATGTTCTGCGCAGCATCAACATGATGAGGCGCTGTTCTGGGAGGCGTCCGGCTCCATTCTTCCCTCAGGGTCAGGGACCTTTCTCTTGACTTCAGGAGGCTCCATGAAAGGATCGCTTTGGGGTCACCTGGGTGGGTTTGTTCAAAATATATGTGTCTCTGCGAAATGATATTGGGATGTACCTGAACAGCCCTATCTTTTCCATTTGAATTTAGGAGGCTCCATGAAAGGATCTCTTTGCATCACCTTCTTGTTTTTATTCAGATACAATGGGCTTATTTTCAGACATGCCAGGGAGTCATCACTAGGGAATCAAGACTCGGGTGATCCCATGACTTGGCCTGCCAGTCTGATGATGCAACCTTCAGGCCTTACTTTCAACTGAGCCAGGTTTTGATCCAAGGCCTCCTTGAAGCCATGGGCTTTAACCTCCTGTGTCTGCTGAACTCGGTGGAGGGGATGCTGCAGAGCCTCTGAAGAGAGAGGAGACTCCACGGTTTCTGGAAATATCAAAGCCTCCAAAAGCAGCCCGAAAATCGCTCACCGGCATTAGTCCACCGAAGATTAACACTCTGCATGGATCTCTGTTGGTGACATTTACACAGAACGGTCTACTCTGAAGGACCAATGCAGGCTAGCATTGCAGCATTTCTTTCTTAGTAACAGACACAACACAACACAATCAATTGGTTTGGTTGTGCTAATCTCTCAGGACCTCCACATAATATAAAGTTACACCCATCAAATTTTAGCTTATCTAGCAGCTATATTCTATTTCTTTTTCTGCATCTGTCCAATGATAATTTCACTTCATTTTTAACCTGTATTTTGGAGGGTTCAGAGTACCTCTTAAATAGTTGAATGGAGTAGTTTGTAGAACTATTTGTGACTACTGGTGGTGTTTACTTTGAGCCGAGGATTACCACACCCTGAGGAAATTAGAGTGGTCGTATCCTTTGGTACAGAACTGAATCGCAATATTAATTGCTCTACTAAAATTGGAGAACGGAGTTAATAAGAAATCTTATTATTATTAATGTAACTTGCCCTTTAGGGTTGGTGAAACTTTTCCTGGTTCTGAAGATTCAGGGCAGCTCCTCAAGCTGAGTAAATATTAGAAAGTTTGGACTGCAGTAAAGTATTGGAGGAGAGAACAGAGCTTGCCATTACTCTCAATCTTTTCCAACTCCAGAAAGATGTTTGAGGTAATATAGAGTGCTCTAATTGGTAAGAAAATGATATTCCACAAATTTTAATTAGGTTCCATGAGAGAAAGGCAAGTTAAGATCTATTCCTGGATTGCAAAACTTAATAAAACTTCAAGGTTAAGAGGCAGGATGTTGCATTTTAAACATTTATTTATTTACTTATTTATATCCCGCCTTTATTATTTTTATAAACAACTCAAGGCGGCAAATATATCCAACACACCTTCCTCCTCCTGTTTTCCCCAAAACAACAACCATGTGAAGTGAGTTGGGCTGAGAGAGCGTAACTGGCCCAAAGTCACTCAGCTGGCTTTCATAGCTAAGGTGAGACTTGAATTCAAGGCCTCCTGCCTTCTAGACTGGTGTCTTAATCACCAGGCCAATTATTTTTCTTTCATTGAAAAATACATTTTTTCCTGCTATCCTTAGTCAACAACACATTATTTGTTTCCTTTTTATTTCTTAAATATTTGACTTGAAAATATGAAAATGACTCCAGCCTATTGTCCTCACATTTTTTCACAAGTTGGGCAGACCAGTTTATCTTTTTCATTTAAAATTTCTTCACAGTCTTTTTTATTATGGTCTCTATGTTGTGAATCCTTTCTTGCTAACACTAACTTGTTGAACTGGTCAGAAATAAATGTCACTCATTTTACTGGCACAGATCACATACATAATTCATATCTAGTTTATCATCTGTCTTGTCTCGTCAATCATATTCACCAATGTTGCTATTTCTTCAATTACTTGTTTATTTTCTACATGTGTTTCTTTCTTTCTGCTTAACACAGTTGTCTGCAGAAATTCGGTTTTCTTTGTTATCTTTTAATAATATTATTTTTAACTTGAAAATTGATGGAGCTATTGGGGTGGAAGCAAACTGTAGGACTATTTGGCTTAGTGGAAAAAAAATCATTTAGGGACCATATACAAGATTGGAAGACTAGGAAGAACTACTAGACCAAATGTGGAAGGAATGTCACTGGACTGTCTAGTACAGAGGTCTTCAAACTTGGCAACTTTAAGACTTGTGGACTTCAACTCCCAGAATTCTCCAGCCAGCATAGCTGGCTGGAAAATTCTGGGAGTTGAAGTCCACAAGTCTTAAAGTTGCCAAGTTTGGGGACCCCTGGTCTAGTACTTTCTCTCTGATTGCAGATCTATCTTTCACTTCATTCCACCCTTCATGAAATTAAACTTTAAAACTTGAGTTAAACAACTCACAAATCAGGATCCTAGAGCAAGGGCAGCATTCCCATCAGGACTAAGATGTAGAACGGAAAATCAGGTCTCTACACTGAGTATATGTTGCAGACCAAAATGGAAGTGAGGAGCATGGGGGTTTGCTTTGGAATAGAACCTAAGCTATTCAGGACCTAGAAAACCTGGTTTTTTACCTCAGGTTTTTACCAGACCAGACTTAGCCACCGAACAGATAATAAAGATGACTAGATGCAAGTATAAGCTCTTGATACCTACTGTATGAGAGAAATCCTGTTCTTTCTTCTCAGATGTCTAAGCCATCTTGAGTCCCTTTACTGGAGATGTTTAAGTAAAATTATAGGAAATCCCAAGCAGAAAAGTTCGTAACTCTCTTCAGTGTCCTGAAATTCTCCAAGACTTCTATTTTTTCATCCCCAGGCTGGACTTTGAGGTCCAAATCTACAACCCATTTTCAACCTGGTCTCTCCTTCATCTAGATATATCAAAGCAAGAGAAGATGTATAGAGTTCAGAAGAAGAGAATCTGAGCCGTTATGACACTGTCACAACCTATCAAGGTTAATGCTGCAATGGCCTTATTTTTGTAAAGTTTATAATTAGAGAATAGTACAGGATATAGCAAAAGATGCCCCTTTACTTATAAAAGACATGATCATCAATTTCTACAACATTTTGCTTATTCCTAAGTAAAGTAAAATAAAGTATTTACCATCATGGTTTATTGCACTCATGTAATCAAGATTGTATCACTCAATCCTGACTGTCCTTTGGAAAGATAGATACTGACGCTGAAGCTCAAACACTTTGGCCACCAAATGAGAAGAAAGGATTCATTGGAAAAGACTCCAATGTTGGAAAACATTGAAGGCAAAAGGAGAAGGGAACAGTAAAGAATGAGATGGTTAGATAGCGTCATGGATGCAATGAACATGAATTTGGACAAACTCAGGGAGTCAGTAGAGGACAGGGAGGCCTCGCATGCTATGCTCGGGTTGTGAAGAGTCGGACATTAGCAACTGAACAACAAAAATCAAAATGGTGTTATAAGTTCAGGCAGTTTAGAATATGACTGTGTGTTGTGAATGTTTTAAAAATTAGGGTTGGCAAAACCCTTTTGTTGTTGGTTCTTTGGCCCTAAAATTTCAGAAATATAATAGGTGTTTTAAACATGGAATAAGGATTGGGGAGGACGACAATAGTAATAGTAGATGCATAATTTACAATATACACAACACTATATGAAATGGCCTCCAATTAAATCATTAGATCCAGATTTTAAAATGATCTGCCCTACTCTATAGTCCAGAGAAGTGATAAAATTAACAGCCATACATGCATCGCTGATCTTTACAGAAAGCTACGGTATCGAATAACAACTCTTTATATCAGGTAATGTTAACCTATGTATTAACAAGGTGGCAGTAGGGAGGAGAGTCAAAATTAGGATAGATACTAATGAAAAACCTAAAATTAACAAATTTTATTCAAAGCATAAGCTTTCACTAGTTGCACTTTTTAATAAAAGGTGTTACTTGGAAAAGGTACTTCCAGACACTTCCCGATTTTTGGCCACCATACACTAATACAGCTCTCCTCCTCCAATTACAAAAGTAATATAAATGTAAATTACATGTTTCTATTTGGAAGTGCAACCACAAGAAGATTCATATCCTTCAAGAGAAAAGACAACAAATACATTTCCTTGTGCATGGACTTGACGCTGGGCCCCTGTTCCCCACAACAGTTTTGAATGTCTGAAATTACTCAGATAATACAAGAAGGGAAGGAGGTAAACAAGAGATTATTTCTGCTCATTAGATAAATACATAATGGGTGGTGTTTATCCCATAAATTGATCTCTCAATATCTTTTTGGGTGGCCTCTCCAGAATGAGGAAATGGGATATCTCCTCCTAGCCCACCTTCCAAAAGAAAGTGTACAAAAAGTACTAAGTACTGTAGGTTGCTGCCAATATTTTAACTACAGGTGTATATTAGAATGCTATAATGGACTATTTGATGATTAGATGTACTTAAGTAGCAAAGTCAGTGGGTTCATCTAATTTTGTCCATGTTCCTTGCCAATCTGCATGGCTGATGGTAAATGCCAGAAATGTGGGATGTCTAGCATGCATAACTGTTTGCCTGCTTTGTTTGAATTCTGGTAATATGTATCATGCAGTAGGACCACAGATGTGATGTGATGTGATATGAAACATATTTTCTTAGAATAAGAACCTGCAACAGGAAATTACAATTTAGAATTTTATGGTTCAGGATGCTAGCTACCCTGGCATTCAATTCCCTGGTTTTCTCTTTACCCTTACCCTATGTCACTCAGTGTAAAAGCCCAGTGAGTTTATTCAGTTCTTACTGAGTTGTTTTGCTTTCTAAATGTGTTTTTTACATTTATACAAATCCTGGAATCCCCAACTCGGCCTCTTATGTGTGGATGATACATTTGGGCTATAAATATTGAGATTTCCATAATTAGCATATTGGCCCTGATTGCAGGACATTCCAATGTAATGTGTTAATCAGTTTATAACAGCGTATGTGATCCTATGGTAATGCTTGGGATACAGAATCCCAATTCATTAAACTATTTGAAGCAATATCCTCTGATCAAATGTACTGTTTTGGAATAAATTACTTTAAGAGTCTGATTTGCATATGGATTAGGAAAAACAGACAAAAATCCCAGATACTTGATGGCCAGAAAACTTAAAGAAAATGTATTTCTGCTTATATGAAAACCTGAACTATTCAGCTTTTCAAAGAGCTAAAACTATTTCAAAATATTATAAACCAATATTTAATCATTTTTAATTTTGACATTGGTTCCCCAATGAATATTCATCTGCTATATATGAAGTCTTTGAAAAAAGTATCAAGATACCAACTTTATCTGGGAAATACAGACTATGTTAATCTAAACCTTATGTGACAATTAACCTATTATTCTTTTAGTTACCACAGCATCCTTTGTTTCTGCATAGTTGTAATTACACAAGCATGTCTCATAGATTCTTTGTGTTGAGTAGTATTTAACTTCAGTCTTGATCTAGTCTTGGAGTTTTCTGTTTTTCAAAACAACAGAACCTTCAAGTCTAATTTCTTTCTTCGATAATATGTATGTACACTGGTAATGTCTGTTGAGTATTCCAAGCAATGACAATTTTATCACTTTGTAAGGAGTCTCAGCTGCCTTCTCTGTGAGGTACAGTGGCAAAAAGTACATGTGGCAAGAGAAAGATAATTGGTCTTTCTTTTTTCTAGTCTTGTATTTATGGTGCAAAAAGCTGCCAAAACATTTTGTGAGTCATTAGCTTGAAAATGGGCAACCCCATTATAGTCCATTCCTACTTAAGTACAGAAGTCCGATTGTTTAGCAGACCCCTGTTACACATAAAAATGGCATTGCTGATTTCAGTAGAGCATTTTACCTTAGTTCCTTCAGTTTAGGATGTTCTGCTTTTGCAAAGTTGGGGCTTTCCGTGCCTTGGGCATAAAAGACAGGTTCCTTCTGTGTATTTCACTTGTCAATCTTGGCAGGATTCCGTACATAAACTAATAGGAAATGTTTTAGTCCCTTGAGAACTATATGGGAAGGTGCCCATTAGGAAAGCTCAGCATATGAGATCTTTCTTGGTTCAGAAAGTTGGGACTTGGCCTCCAGCCACTCAGTACCAGGAATTTCCTTAAGCTGTTGAGTTTGTCTAGCAGAGATAGGTTTTATCTCCCCAAGCCTACTGCCTGCACAGGTCTCTCCATACCCAGTTACATCTCTAAGATGTTTTGGGCTGATGTTGCAGTTCAAAAGGCATAGAAGACTCTGGAAAATAATGTGGATATAATAGCCATCAAGGAAAAGGCATGTTGGCTTCCTAAGGCTAAATCCAAAGTTACTTTTCCAGTTACTCTCCTTACTAGACCTTAATTATCAGGGTGGAGTAGCACAATAAATTGATGCTGTAATCCAAAAGAGCAACAACTATGCAAATCTTTCTCCAAGAGATCCAGAGTCTTTCTCAATGTACATAATGGCCTCTATAAAGAAATTATTTTGCAGCACATTATTTATATTTTTTATCTTTGCTTCAAATTCAGAATGAATTCAGTAGTATTCAATCAGTCCCGTGATGGTGATACAAAGCCTGGAAAGTCGTTTTCCCTCCATGGTAAATTTCAAATGAAAATACCAATTTGATCTGTTTGGTGTGTTTTTTTATCCTTTCAGTAAACTATCTGTTAACATGATAATCAAACTGTTTCTGAATCAAATACAAGTACAATCAAGCACACACTGCCCTTGAAGTGAGAGAGATATCCACTATCAGTTAAAAGCAGAATAGACTACCTTCACAGCAGAAGACAATTTAAAAAATAAGTAGTTGCCAAATGATTCTGTACAAGCGCCAGCTATATCCCACAGTCTCCTATAATTTAGTGCCTTCCACAAATGTTGGATTATAGTTCTCAAAAATGTCCATGCTGGATGGGAAAACACATCTACAGGACATCAAGTCTGGGAAAGCTAAATTAGTCCAAGACATCTAGGTGGGCATCAGGCCAGGGAGGGCTGCTAGGCAATCTATTACCATATCCCTTAATTTGGGCATCACTTTTTTTCCAATCTACAATATTTAGAAAATTTAAAAAAAATTACTTTAGAGTTCTTGTGAGACTTTAAGAAAATCACGTATGTGAAGCACTCCTTACCTTCTTTTTTTTAAATTATCTTTTTTAAAAGGCAACTTAGAATATTTAAAGAAAGCTCATAATAAAGATGCTTTGTACCAAAAAATGTTAACAAATGTTCCTTGCAGCAGAGATTTAATCCAAAACAAGCAGAGAGGGAATATATAGAACAAGGTAAAAGGCCTTCTCCATGGCTGTTTACAGACTTAAATAATTTCTCCTCCTTGTTATGAAAAGCAGATAGAGGCTTTTTGCTATAAAAAGTGGCCTAGAAATATTATATATTTTAAAATCAGCTTCTTTGCGGTCCTCCCAATGCCAACTTTTGCTTTATAGCATGTTGTTAAGTGGATAGCATTTGAGTCTTTATTTTTGAAAGGCAGGATACATCAGTCAGCATACATATTTTTTTTTATACCAGCTAAATATACACATGCATTCTATAATTGTATAGTGATCACATGTGATAATTACATGATGTTAAATGTCAAATGTACTAGAGAGAAAGGACCATGACTTAGTGGTAAAGCATGTAGCTCAACTCCAGTACTTGAATGTACATTTTCCAATAGTAGAAGATGAGAAAGCAGACTTCTGTCTGAAAGCCTGGGGCACTATTGCCATAAGGTTCCATGCATTTATTTATTACATTTATATAGCTGCCCATCTTATAACCAACTCTGGTTATTCATGTAGAACAACCCACCGTAAAGGTGTCTTAATCAAACTGGTGGCTTCAAAATGTGTTGGGGCTATAGTTCTCAGAAAACATAGCCAGAATGGCTAAAAGTCTGCTGGGGGGGGGGAGGCGGTGCCGCGTTGGAACTGTAGTATCAGTCTATCAGGAGAATACCAGATTGGGGAGGTCTACTGTAATGGAAGAAGAAAGCCTCTTCACAGAGACAAAGAATAGTTACAACATTGAAAGTGCTGCTTTTGTTGATGATTTCTATTTTGCTTTTGCTTGTTGTTATGTTTCTGTAAATCTTAAAACATTTATTTATATATGTATACAGTATTAATTGAAGAATGTTAAAACTATATTGTTTAGGTAACTTAGATTATTGGAAATAAGAAAGGAAAAACTATCAATATTAATTACAATTTAGGATGACTGCATTACAAGATTACTTGCTTATTGTTTGTCATCCAGAATTGAATATAACATTGGGAAAAAAGTGCATTAAAGTACAGGTAGTCCTCACTTATCAACTGCAATTGGGATGGCAACTCCATTTATTTATTTATTGCATTTTTATGCCGCCCAACTCCCAAGGGACTCTGGGCGGCTTACAACAGAAGTATAAAAACATTAAAACAATATAAATATTAAAAAACGATTTAAAAAGCCATACACACCATTCGTGGCCGGATCTCACAGATTGTAACATTGAGATCGGCGGCCCCAGGCCTGCTGGAAAAGCCAGGTCTTCACAGCTTTCCTTAAGGCCAATAGGGTGAGGGTAGTCCGGATTTCAGGAGGTAACTGGTTCCAGAGAGCTGGGGCAGCCACAGAGAAGGCCCTCCCCCGCGGGCCCGCCAGCCGGCACTGTTTAGCTGACGGGACCTGGAGGAGACCAACCCTGTGGGATCTTACCGGTCGCTGGGAGCTATGTGGTAGAAGGCGGTCTCGAAAATAACCTGGCCCTGAGCCATGCAGGGCTTTAAAGGTAATAACCAACACCTTGAATTGTGCCCAGAGACCAATAGGAAGCCAGTGCAGCTCGCAGAGGATTGGTGCAATGTGGGTGTACCTAGGTGCACCCACGACAGCTCGCGCAGCTGGATTCTGGACCAACTGTATCCATCGCTAAGCAACACAATCATTAAGTGAAATATCACATGACCACACTGGATTTATGACTTCAGTTCTTAAATTGTTAAATGCAACATCATGTGATCATGACCTGTGATTTCCTGCTGGCTTCCCCATTGACTGTTGGAAGCCAACTGTGAAAGTTGCAAATGGTGATCACATGAATGTGATCATTGTAAATGTGCGCAGGTTGCGAAGTGCCCAAATTGCTATCACATAATTGAAGGAATGATGCAACAAGCACACGTTTGAGGTTTGGTTATAAACCTACTTTTTCAGTGCTGTCACAACTTTCAATAATCGCAGATCTAGGTAGTCAATAACTGAGCTCTAAATGTATTTGTTGCATAATAAAGGTTTTGGTTTTAAGCTAATTACTTAGTGTTAGGGTCTCTATTGTATTGCTACTTATTGTTACATATTAATAAAAACAAAGTAGGTAAACAAAGCAAATTTAACCATAATTAAAACCCAAAAACATTAAAAAAAGAAAATTAGCTATAGGGTATCTTTTTATGCATCTCCTGCTTTATAGTGTTTGTAGACATTTAGACTTATTTAGAAGCCAATAAGAAAATTTATTTCAAATTTAATTTCAAATTTTTTGTGCTGTATGTGTCTTTGGAGGCTTTTTACATGTCTACTACCCGTACATGTGATAAAATATTCCTTTTGTTTCATGGCACTTTGAGCATTTAATACTGTATTTGTTTATCTTAGATATTATTGATGGATATCGTCTGTAGAACATTTTGTACCAGAATTGTTACTTTTTGTTGTCATTCTGAATTGGAAATACTATGTCCCATAGAGATAGTTTCTCTCAAAGATAGACTGAATCTCAACCCTTTCTTGCATAATTTTTTTTAACTTTCCTGAAAAATCAAGAGTATTTACTCCCAATTTTCTAGACCAGGAAATAACCAAAAAGATGTGAGCAACCTGCATATAAAGGTAAAGATAAAGGTTCCCCTCACACATATGTGCTAGTCGTTCCCGACTCTAGGGGGCGGTGCTCATCTTCAAAGCCGAAGAGCCAGCGCTGTCCGAAGACGTCTCTGTAGTCATGTGGCCGGCATGACTAAATGCCAAAGGTGCACGGAACGCTGTTACCTTCCCACCAAAGGTGGTCCCTATTTTTCTACTTGCATTTTTTACGTGCTTTCCAACGGTTAGGTTGGCAGAAGCTGGAACATGTAACGGGAGCTCACCCCATTACGTGGCACTAGGGATTCGAACCGCTGAACTGCTGACCTTTCGATCAACAAGCTCAGTGTCTTAGCCACTGAGCCACCACGTCCCATCAACCTGCATATAAGTCACCTTATATGCAATTGTGTGAGAGAACCCACCTTCCTGTCCTATTTATTTGACTGGTCAATCATAAAAGAAATTGGATAATCTTAGGCTGTTCTCCACCTCAGTTGAATGTTCCAGATATGTCATTCTTAAATGAATGGGGAAAGAAAGTAATTCTTCACACAAATACTTGTGGCTATAATAGCTATTAGTTAATATAACTTGAAGTAATGGCCATTAGATAAGAAAACTTTACAGAAGATGTGAGTCCAAAGAGAATATATTTGTCACCTATGAATGCTAAATGAAATATCAAAAATCAGCAGCACTCTTTCACTGGAGGAAAGGCTGGGCAGAAATGTGAATAACACAGTTTGTAACAATAGAATCCAATACAGTACATAGAAATTCTTTCAGATACCAAACCCAAAGCAGTATGAACAATTTAAGCTTATTACTGGCAACCGGTGACTCTGAAAAAAGGCTCAGAACAGGAACTGAGGCATTCACCTCCCCAATCCTGGATTAATCCCAAGGCCTCCACATAGCCACCATTTTGTTTTGCTTGACTTCAGTAAAAAAAAAGGATGGCAAACCATGATGTGATCATGGGGGAGGCTTAGTCATGCCCAGTAGCTTTCTAAAACAATTGCTTGAAGCACCCCGACTATTAGATAAAGAGAAGCAGATGGCTAAGACAAGCATTTCAATATTATTGTTGTATTTTAAGTACCAGGGAAGGAGACGGCCAACTCTGAAACAGCAATTCAATGTTGTAATTTTAATCATCAGTCTGGGTTAACCCTTGGGCCCCAAATGAAGCAGTCCTTCTCATAGAGGTACAGTCTTGTGCCGTTTTGATCTGGCTACAATCCCAAACATAATGTACTATATCCGGGGGAGGGGGAGGGGGAGGGAACCTTGGTTAAAAAGCAAACTGTCGTCATAAAGATGCTTCCGTTTGAAAGGAGGTTGTCTTAACCTAGATGTCTGCATAATCAAGCCCAACACATGTGGTTTGGAGTCGAGTGTTGTGAGAATGCAGACAACTAGGCTAATTCGATAGACACAGCTCAGTTAATCCACAGGTTAGCAAACTGTTTAGAAGCATGCCAAACTTTTACATAAGCTAGTACTAACCAATTCCAGTGCAAAGATATTTCACTTAAACTACAGAGTCCTTTCGAAAGAACCGGGACTTGCGGATTTCCCACCAGGGCCATGCAAAGAAAAAAATGAAACAGAAAAAATAGAAGTGACCTCCGTTTAGAGGCAGTTTCACTTATCAAGGTCTGGCAGCTTTTTCCCGCTGATAGAAAGGAAACAATGCTATCAGGCGTTGTCTTGCTAAAGGAGCCCTCCAGGTGGAGGGGAGTTAAAACTCTGTATCCCCCACCCCCACGCAGGATCAGGACAGGTGAGACTTTGAATCTTGTCCGCTCGCCCTTCAGTCAAGGCCAGGGCTCTTCAATTTTGGCAACCCCCAGGGAATTTGAGTCTACAAGTCTTAAAGTTGCCAAGCTTGGACCTGGGGTTGTTTGGGAGTCGGGACGCCTCGGGTACCCAAGTATTGTAGCAGATTCCTACGACTGTTTCCTCCCCCCCCCCCGCCTTCTCTTGCCTCTTGCAAAAATTTCCCGCTGCTGCTCGGCCTCCTCAATGTGCGGAATCTTGTCCGCTCGCCCTTCAGTCTAGGCCAGGGCTCTTCAACTTTGGCAACCCCCAGGGAATTCTGGAAATTTGAGTCTACAAGTCTTAAAGTTGCCAAGGTTGGACCTGGGGTTGCTTGGGACGCCTCGGGTACCCAAGTATTGTAGCAGATTCCTACGACTGTTCCCCCCCTTCTCTTGCCTCTTGCAAAAATTTCTGTCCCCCCCACGCTCGCAAAAGGTCCCTTTGCAGAATATTCAGACTGAGTTTTCTGGCGTTTAATATTAGGTTTCCCCGACCGGTTGGTTTCCGGCTGTATTGAACTACAACTCCTATCATCCCCAGCTATGAATGGTCACTAGGAATTGCACGCAGCCCAGATAACACGTAGAGCTCCAGTTTAGGGCAGGGCTGTTTACGCGAACGCGCGTGCACTAACAGAGGCTCTGGGAGGCGTCGGAAGGAGCGTGTAGCATAATTCTCCTTAATAAGTACGGTTTATTTGCCATGTACTAAATTTCTTTATTTATTTAGATGTCGTCGTCCCCCGTCCCCTGAATTTAATAGAGCGTTCTTCCCCAGCCCGCCACCCCAGTGTGTTTTTCCTTTAAGGCAGGGATCCCCAAACTTGGCAACTTTAAGACTTGTGGACTTCAACTCCCAGAATTCTCTAGCCAGCATAGCTAGCTAGAGCATAGCTGGCTGGAGAATTCTGGGAGTTGAAGTCCACAAGTCTTAAAGTTGTCAAGTTTGAAGACCTCTGCTTTAAGGGAAGGGCAGGTGCGAATTGAAAGCTCAATAAGAAAAGGAGATAACTCGGGCTGAAACGCAAAGCATGAATAATGGCGATCGGGAGTTCTTCCAGCCTCCTTTTACAGCGGTATTAAATCAATATCAAGTCTGATATTGTTTCGAGGGAATTCACCTGCACTTTCAGCCGTTGTGGCAAGACGACTTGTGGCATAGATTATGTAAAATTAATTACCGCGTTTCGTTCCTACTTCCTTATCTGGGAGTAAACCCGATTACTTTATCGTATCGGATCCCCAGGACTGCGATATAGGACCACGGAAATAAAAGGGAATTTTGCTAATAGCGTCCTTGACTCCAAGAAGCGTCTTGTGCTTTTTTTCCCCATGTTTGGCCTTGTGGCTTCCTGTGAATCTTCTCCTGAACCTCTCCTTAACCGAAGCTAAATCTTCCACTCGGTATTTTTGTTAATACAGAGAGCAGACAAGAAATCAAAACCGTACCTTTCTTACCAACGATTTTAATTTTAAAAGCAGGTATTCAATTTGTGTTGCTTTATCCATTATTGGGGAAGAGTAACCTGTTGTGTTTTTTTATCAAATCATTTTAAAAATGCATGTTAAAACCCAATATTTCCCGTGGAAAGTCTTCTTTAGAAAGGCTTCTGATTACTTTCCTTTGTAACACTGAAGTGAACTTGACAAAATACTATTTGCCCTTCTATAAAGAGTTATATTTTACACACCTGTTATAGTAATTAATTTCTGAAAACGTCAATAATTACAGTCATGCAAAATATCAATTAAATATTTTCATATTAGCACATGTAACCCACCTGTTAGTAGGAATATTTATGGTTATGGTTATTTTCCAGGATGGATTATAAAACAGAAACTAACTACAATGCATTGAAGGGCAGGAACTGGTCTGATGTTTGTATATTGGTGTGGAAACACACACACACACACACAGAGAGAGATATTAAATCCCAGCTCAATGAAAATGACATTTTTTCAGTACAGCATTCTGAGCTTTAGCAAGTTTTTCAAATGTGTCTCTAAATCTTCAATCCTATGCTTGTAAGGAAGTCAAGTTCGATGTACTGAGTGGAACTTAAATTTTGAACATACTTAGGATTCCTTTATAAAGATTCAGTCTGCTGACTTCCATTGGAGTTGTGCCATTGGGGAGCAGGAGTGCCCTTTATTTATACTTCTGGCATCGATTCATACACCCACTTGTCTACATAAACACACGCGCACACACTCAAGTTTCTTGAACTATTCCATTTTGGAACATTCTGGCTTGCTTTGATCATATCCCCTGATGCAGTGCTAGGTCTGGTCACTTTATTGTGCAGCTCTTAGACCCTTTGTTATAGATTTCACTGGCTCTCGGCATTTCTCCTTATATACCCGTTATTTTTAAACCTGCCTACGTAAATCCCAGATCCGGAATGAGCCTCGGCTTAGGGCCAAGGGGAAATGGACACGGTACAAATTTCCTGCCCTTTTTACCTCTCTTCCTCTATAACAAGCTAAGCACAACTTTATTTTCTCCCACCACTAACTTTCACTTTACAGGAAAGCCTGCCAGCTGCCCAAAGTCCTGTGTGCAAGGGGGCAGCCTACCCTCCCAGGGTCTGAGTCACACAGGTGCAGAAAAGATTAGCCTAGCAAGCTGGGCCTTGAGTGTCTCCAAGCACATTTTTCACATTTATGATCTCTGGATGAAAATAAGGTCAGCCACTGAAGCAACAGGTAACAGTTAGCATCTTCTGTCTCTAAATGGTGCATCAGAGGGTAGCCGAATCACCATACTGTGACCTGTACATTGTAGTTTATGATTTAGCATGTTATGGACACACAAACATAGACTTGTACTTTCCAGTCTCTAATGGAAATGGGGACATCCCAGTGACGTGCAGATGTACAATTGATCAGCCATCCTATTTTAGCCCTTTTGTATCCCAGACAAAAAGACTTTGCAGGCTGATGACAGCTACATTACCTCTTATATTTTCCCAGGAGGAAAAGCTCGGTGATATACGCTAAATATTTTCTGACCTTTTTGGTTTCTGACTGGGAATTCTGAGAATTGAGTCCTAAGGGAAAACATCATTGGGAAAGGAATAAACAGATTTTTTTTTTCTGATTGTGTTCCAGGTAGTTGTGTTACATAGAAAACTTTATTTATAACACATATTTGAGGACTCCAAAACCATACATACACATTGACTCCAAATTGTTTCCTGATAGTTCAGAATTATTAATTAATATATGTGGTATGTTACACTGGAGTGTCTTTTCTTGGTTGTGAAATCTGCAAAGCTTCTGGAGAATCCAGCATCGTTGTCTTGGATTGACAGTTGCCACATTCATTCAATGTGCGTTTTTGCAAGTTCAGACTTAACATGTTTATGATACTTCAAATATTTTGCATCCAAGTTTTAAATTGTGCCAAACTGATCCTGATTACAGTATCTCATCAAATGCTTTAATGATAACTGTGATCTAAGGGAGAAGAGAGGTGAAAATGCATTCTGGGCACTTTGGAAATGGAGAGTTCTCCAAGAAGCAGACAAGCATAGATAAGGTCTGAAAGACAGAAAATTTCCAGAAAATACAAATCTGCATGAATCAAACAATGGCTGTAATGAAAAGGCTAGTTCTCATATCCAAGACTGTTAATTATAGCCACCTGGAGGAAGAAGTAACCAATTAAGTAGTATGAATGTATTGATAGACTCCCCTTCCCGGTTTTAATTCACGAGAGCCTGGTAGTAGAAAAATATTGTTTCATTCAGACAGATGGTTGACAGAAGTCTTGTCCACACAATTGCTCTACCTCATTGAATCTTTTCTCTGGATGTTGCAATTCCAGATGCCTCAAATAATTTTCAGTGCAAGAAAGAATTAGTGCAAATGGAATCATCACAATTTTTAAAATGCAGATGGATTTTTTTCCTCCCCAGAATTCCTGTTCAGGGCTCAGAAAATATAATGGTTCTTGTTTCTTTTTTGCCAAAGAATAAGTGTTGGCTGCTTATTTAGGTTGTCTGATTGACAGTTACCTCTGTGAATGTATGTACTGACACCACATTTGCAACAAGGATAACTTCAAATGCATGCTGCATGATATATTCATGTAACTGAGTTGTTGAATAATAGATTGCAGAACCTGTCTGTGAATTTATCTGTTGTTGGACAAAAAAAATTGGACATGAGATTTATCATCAATGCGGGGGGTGGGGGGAGATAAAAAGGCCAAAATTAAACAACTTTCCTACTGCAGATTTCATATTCAATTTAAAAAAAAATATTGCAGGAAGCAATGAATAGATTGGCTTGTTTTCTATCCGGATCTTAAATTGGATTTTACTCTGTGCTTCTTTCCAAATGAAAACTGTTTAGTGATGTAATTAATCATCCCACGCAAACTCAGATTAGAAGATATATAATTATGGCAATTGAATTAATTTTTACTTTTATATAAACAGGTTATTATGCACTAGTTTTACACTGGGATGATGGAATAGGCAAGAAACTTACTCTGGACTGTGGGTTATACTGGAGATTCATACAATAGGTTTGGCACAAAATAGAGTATAAGACTTTAGGACTTTAGAAGCTAAAGCTATTTTGTGCTTATCTTAAATTTAACCACAGAACTATTATACACATCAATTTTACTAACTGCAGTATAGTACACAGGGAAGGAACTTTGGTTGTCTGAATTTGCAAGACAAAAACAATGTAAGCCCATCAGTAGGTCTTCAGTTTAGCAACTGGCTAAATTTCTATTGTTTATTGTTTAGCTTATTAGCTCTTTATAGCATTTTCTCTAAAAGGTCATGTGGCACAGGAAGAATTTAGTTTATAATAAAAGGGCCAGGTATGCAAATAGATATCCACACTATAGCAGTTCAGTTCTTTTAGTAAACTATGCCTTTTGAAAATACCTTTCCCCCCAATATTAAGTCTGTAACATACACTTGTATGTATGCGCTTACATATGTAAGTATTGTGCTTACATATAATTCCCATCCTCCCTGTGTACATACTCAGAGTAGACAGCCTTGCTCATGTATATAGAAGGAACAATATCCTCCTGATTAAGCAGCAACTCTCTTTCATGTAACATTATGTAAAACTTCCTCCATGTGTTCCAGGAAGTGTCATTTAATTATCCAGCTTTCATGTTAGTAAATAGGTTTGTTACACATGACAAAAGAGCTGCAATTTTTGGAAGCAGGTTTGTTCACTGTTCAGATTAGCTAATCTCTCGGGGCTAAGGTTCCAAAACAGTTTCGGTTGCTGGTAAGCAAGAAAAAAGATGCTTAGGGATACTGATAGGAACACGGTTTATTTGTTTGTAAAGCTGAAGTGGGCTGTTACATTTTGCTACCAAGGTAGCATCTGCTGGGCCACACATACGGTTGAGGATAACAAGTACCAGCCAGACAGGAAATCCATAATCCAAAGGCAGATTGAATAAGAAAGCCCAAGATCCATAAATTTAGACACTAGTCTATGTGGAAGAATTGTGTTAAATGCAGAGCTAAAATCTGCAAAAAGCATCCTCACATAGCCCCCCTGCTGTTCCAAATGAGTCAGAGCAGTGTGAAGAGTAATGGCTATAGCATCCACTGTAGATCTATTTGTTCTGTATGCAAACTGGTGTTTATCAAATGTATGTGGAAGACCAGAAATGATGTGCCGACAGACCAGTTTCTCAAAGCACTTCATGATGATAGGAATGAGTGCCACTGGTCTGTAATTATTAAGGTTATTGATAGGGAACTTCTTTGGCAGCGGAACAATGGTGGAAGCTTTCAAACAAGATAAACACCAATTGAAGATCCTGGTAAAGACTCCAGCCAACTGATCAGCACAGTCTCTAAGCACTCGGCCAGAGATACCATCAGGACCGGCAGCCTTTCTAGGGTCCACAGCCCTCAGAATGCTCCTCACCTCCTGTTCCTCCACAATGAGGTGGGGGCTACAATGGGCTGGTGGCTGTATTTTAGCTATCTCTGTTGTTTCCACTTCATGACATGAAGACAGAAATCAAGAAACACATATTGGACCAGATCTCATACCAGCTTCAGCAATCCTCATAAAATGGGCCTTGCCCTCTCAATTCCCAGCAGATATTTTGGGATGGGGGTAGGAAAGAAAACTCAAGAAGCAAATTGGAAGACATGGGGGGGATTATAAGATGAAGATTCCTGATCCAGACACACATTTGTGTCTAAAATTCTTTGAATGTTGCCTTGCCATACAAAGTGTATGAGATCATGTACATCTATTTTACTTCGGGTACCCATAGACCAAAGCCAGTTCATGATGTTTGCAAATTTTCCCAGTGCAACTGGTATTGAAAAAAGGTGCTAGAAATAGGCAAATGATATCTGCTTTTTTCTCTCCAGTAAAAGCAGCAAAGTGGTTTGAAGTCTTTAGCCTCAGAGATATAGATTAATACAGGTAGTCCTCGATTTATGACCACAATTGAGCCCAAAATTTCTGTTGCTAACAGAGACATTTGTTAAGTGAGTTTTGCCCCATTTTATGAGTTTTTTTTGCCACAGTTGTTAAGTGAATCACCGCAGCTGTTCAGTTAGTAACACAGTTAAGTGAATCTGGCTTCCCCATTCACTTTGCCGGTCAGAAGGTTGCACAAGGGATTACATGACTCCAGGACATGGCAACTGTCAGAAATACTAGTCGGTTGCCATGCATCTGAATTTTGATCACATGACCATAGGGATGCTGTAATGGTCATAAGTGTGAAAAATGTTCATAAGTCATTTTTTTTCAGTGCCATTATAACTTTGAACGTTACTAAATGAACTGTTGTTAGTCAAGGACTACCTGTATTTACTTGCTAATATTGAGTGCAAAGAGAGACAACTATATATTGGCTTCACCTATTAGGCTAGCAATGGTGTTGAATTATCCTATAAACCTCCTGTGTTATTCACTGATCACTAAATTACACTATGCTAAATAAGTGAGGCAGGGCCAAAGACACAATGGGAACACATCAGCCATGCCCTTTCTGCAAAGAGGGAATGTATTCATATTTTTAAAGGGACAGCATCTGTTCAGGTTTGCAGACTGGCTTTTTTTTCTCATCAAGGACACTCCATTTTACGTATGTTGCCTACTCTTGCAACTTTCTAGGCTTCTTTCCCAAGTTCCAACAGAGCAGGGGTCTTCAAACTTGGCAACTTTAAGACTTGTGGACTTCAACTCCCATTCTGGGAGTTGAAGTCCACAAGTCTTAAAGTTGCCAAGTTTGAAGACCTCTGCAACAGAGAATAACATTTATCTAGGAGTAGTGAGCTACTAAAATAATTTTTTGGGGGGAGACTTACTCATTTTAGAAAGTGTTTATTTTGAATAATTCTTCAAATGTTGAGGTATTCTTGAGGTATTTCCTGTTAGGGAGTCCATTTTGTGCTCTGCTTTTGTTAGTGCTTACTACAGAAGGCACATAACACAATTCATTATTATTAGGAGCCATGGTGGCGCAGTGATTAGAATGCAGTATTGCGGGCTGACTCTGCCCACAGCTGGGAGTTCAATACTGACCGGTTCAAGGTTGACTCAGCCTTCCATCCTTCTGAGGTCAGTAAAATGAGGACCCATATTGTTGGGGGCAATATGCTGATTCTGTGAACCGCTTAGAGCAAGCTGTCTAACTCCCGGCCATGGGCCAGATGCGTCATACGCTGGCCACGCCCACGCCTGGTTTAGCAAAGGGGGGAAAAGTCCCGATATGTCACGTGATGCTGCCGTGACAATGTGAGTTTGACACCCCTGGCTTAGAGCGTGCTGTAAAGCACTATGAAGCAGTATATAAGTCTAAGTGCTATTGCTACTGCTATTATCCAGAGGTCCTAAGAGGGAAGCACAACTGGGATTTTCAAGAGTATCCTAGGGGGATCAACCTGGCATCTGAAATCCATATCATCCCATGCACAGAATGAAGGACGTGAAGAAAGATGGGAAGCAACATCTGCATGGCTAGGAATATGTAGAGCAATGTCTTTTTTTTTCTTTTCAAAAGTTTCTTAAACTAACACACCCTTTCTCCTCAGTTTGCTTTCTTAGACCGTTTCCCATCACCCCTCAGACTCAGATTGCTTGGATGTCTTATGTGTGGGTATTATGTGTGTCTGAAAGCCACAATAAATATTGCAATAGGGTATATATCTCTCTTTGCCTGTTGAATAGCAGGTGTGGTTCTCATTCCACGCCAAAACCAACAGTTGCAGATAACCTGTGAGCAAATATGCACACATCAGGGAGATACCAGTTAGAGTGTGAACAGGTAGGAAGTCTTCCTAGGAAAGCTTGTCAGTATTTAGCTTGGGGATGGTAATGAGAGCTTCATGTGTAAACCACTGAGCCACCTTAGTAGTCAATGATATATAAGTTTAATAAATAAAATATAGGTAGTGTCAGGAGAAAAAAAAGTTCCTCCCAAAAGTTGATTTAAGTTTATTAAAAGCTGCTTTGTGAATTCTTGAAGAAAAATATTGATGAGTTTCTGTTTCCAAGGAGTGATGTGAAAGAAAGTGGAACAGCTTTTCAACTAAAGTTCAGTTCTGCTTTTCACCAGAAGTACCTATTAACTGAAATCATAGAAACAGCCACAATGTTATGGGTGCTTTCCAAACATACGGGGATATACCTTGCTATAATTACCAGAATTAAAACATATCCCATTTATCTTCTGTTGAGACATTTTGGAATAATCACCTTAGTCTGTTGCAAGGTTGAGCAGAAGGTAGATGTGAATATCCTGGTAGATGTGGTGACTAGCAGTTTGTTGGCAAGGACTTCGGTCTCCCAGCTGTTATCAGCTGAAGTAACATGTGTTTCTCTTTTAAATTCTACCAATGGAATGAAGAAACAAACAGGTACTCCGGAATGGGGGGGGAAATAGAGTAATTGAGAAAACATGAATATTAAAAAAGAATGTCATGTGGTTTTATTAGGTAATTTAAACATACTAAGCCACAATTTCTTATGTTTATTTAATAAGCCACAGTTGGCTGGGTTCTCACATGTAACTCATAAAACATGGTTTACTAATCATAATAACTGGGTTTGTATAAAACCATACAAGCACATTACCGCTTAGCATAATATGTACATTCAGGATTGCCAAATAGATGGTATTAGCTATGGCAATGAAAAGGAGAGAAGTGATAGGTTGTGTGAATGCTCTGGTCAGTACTGTGTCTACAATGCAGATAAACCAGTGAAACTCACAGGCATGGATTGTGTATCACACATTAAGGCATATTTGTTTGTACAGTATATTGAATCCAGGGGTGGGTTCCAACTTACCTCGCTGCCGGTTCGCTCCCTCCCGCACCGCATGGGTGCGCCACATGGGTGCGTGCACGCTTTGCGTGGGCACGCCTCGTGGCCGCGCATGCGCAGTAACAAAAAATCCGGGGGAGGGGAAACAAAGCCGGAAAAAAGATGGCGACCGCATGCATAGTGCCGGAAGTCGGCTTCTGCGCACGCTCAGAAGGGGGAAAAAATTCAAAAAAAAAAAATTCAAAAAAAAATTTCAAAAAAAAAATTTCAAAAAAAAAATCAAAAAAAAATTCAAAAAAAATTTTTTAAAAAAAGACGCCGCCCCCCGCGCCCCGCCCCACCTTCTGAGCATGCTCAGAAAAAAAAATAAAAAAATTCAAAAAAAATTTTTTAAAAAAAGATGGCGGCCCCCACGGACCGGCACCAACCGATCCGGTTCGGTGATGTCATCGTGACATCACCAGCGGGCCGCTACCAGTTCGGGAGAACTGGTCCGAACCGGGAAGAACCCACCCCTGATTGAATCTACCCTTTTTAGTTTGTAAAACATATTTTATGGTTTAGCATAATTGTAAACCAAACTATTATAACTAGTTCATCAAATCATAGTTAAACCACAGCTTAGTACAATTTGTGACCTTAGCATTACTGATTAGATAAAAGATGAAGAAAAACACTTCTTATGCAAAGAGTATAGGAAGGTAGATTTAATTGGTTTTGAAAGAATTCACTTGCATGAAAATATGAGATGAGAAAGGATAACTATTTAAGACAGACTGCCAGACTCAGAAATGTTCCTGGCAAAAGAATAGACAGGAGGCTGGGAACATTATTTAGTAACACAAACCTCTCTAGGTACTTGTCACGGGAACTGCACACCCTGCTACAAGCAAGCAAAAATTAAATCTGTGAAGTCACAGGCATGTAAACAGAGTCCTCAGGTGGGGCAATGTGCCAGCTAGTAGCAATAGCATGCAGGAGGATGTGAAATGCTGAAATGGATTCTTAAAGCCCATAGGACATGTCTATGGCAGGGAAAACAAGTTGAGGAGAAGTGCGTTTATACTGCATGGAAGAGGACCAGTTTGAGTTGTAGACAAGACTACATTTCTAAAAGATGATCTTGTCTTTAAAGATCTTTGCAGCTTTGCAACCAGTAGATCTTGGGGACTATCGGCTGACAATCCTATTATTATTATTATTATCATTATTATCATTATTATTATTATTATTATTATTATTATTATTATTATTATTATTAT
>QLTV01002530.1:5081434-5102202 GCA_003457575.1 Thermophis baileyi | reverse complement strand
AATATCACCTTATCTTCTTAAAATCTTTTTTATACTCCTACCATCTGGAAGGAGATATACAAGCATAGGCAGCCGCACAAACAGGCTGAAGAAGAGTTTTTATCCGTGGGCTGTCAGACTCCTGAATAGTACGATTGACTTGCGGGGCCGGCACGACGTGCAATACGTTCACATGGTGCAATAGGATTGGGTGTTTGTTTCTTAGTAGTATTCACTGGGCTACGGATTTTCTGTCTTTCACTGTAAGTTGTATTGTGTTGGGGGGGGTGCACGAAGGGAGGCTCAGCCAATCTCATTGTACACGTTGTGCATTGACAATAAAGGTTGAATTGAATTGAATTGAAGTTTCTCAACCCAAGGAGCTCTAAGATGTGCGGATTTCAACTCCCAGAATTCCCCAGCAGCATGGCTAGAATTCTGAGATTGAAGTCCACATATCCTAAAGTTCCTGAGGTTGAGCTATATTGCTTTAAAAGGATGGTTTCCTATTACCCTCCCTATTTTACCAAAACAAAACATCCCTATTCCATACAGAAGGCTCCTCTATTCACCTGGCTCTCCTTGGGCTACCATATCGGCATTGCACATTAACGGTTGTCCTGAGTTTTTCAGATTAAATTGCCTTACTGGCTTTCCTTGCCTTGCATGTGACAATTGTGTAACCCGATGGAACATATCCAGCATAGGAAAATCCAAAAGCAACTCACTAGTTCCCAAGTGGTCTCTCCAGCTGGGAAAGCAACATCTGTTCTACCAATCAGCAGCAACAATTCCACCCCCCCTTGTATCCCAAATACTTTCAACCTAAAACTGTTTCTACTCGCCTACCTAGAACAGCATTCAGGCAAAATGGGAATTTTCCATCAATATTAAAAACATCAGAACACATGAGGTATTTTGTCTGGACATCTGCCCTCCTCATGCCTCATTGTTTTGGAACAATATGGGACGATTATCACATGCTGTGCCTCTAAACGTTTGATTCCATTTGTCCATTAAAAAAAACCCCTGCATTGTTTGGAAAAATAATCACAGCCAGCAATGCAGTGGAAGAAAGATATTCGTAGGGCATTTCAGCCATTGCACTTTCCACTAGGACAACACAGCCTGCAGATCTTTCCCATTCTGTAACTCAGGTGATTCCAAGGGGTTTCTTTCTCTTGTCATTTGTGCATATGCATGTTGTACAAGAGGAAGGATTGGTGTTCGGAAAGAATAGATGTTCAAATGGTCAAATGGAGAATCAAGAAGAATTTTTGCATCTTTATCCTCTGATATTTCTTCAGAAATAATATTCTTGCTGGATAACTTGACGGAATATTATACTTTAATCCAGCGGTTCTCAACCTGTGGGTCGCGACCCCTTTGGGGAGTCGAACGACCTTTTCACAGGGGTTGCCGCGCCCGCCAGCCCGCCATCTTGGAAATGCTCCCAGTTCGGCCGTGCCTGCGGGTCGCCGGACAGCCGGTAGCCACGGAAGTGGGAGACTTCGCCCACCTGCCCGGACGCCGCCATTTGGGTTCTTTTACCCTCCGTGCATGCGCAGGCACGGCCAAACTGGGAGCATTTCACCCCTGGTGCCACGCCCACCAAGGGTCGAACGACCCTTTCACAGGGGTCGCCTAAGACCATCGGAAAACACATCTTTCCGATGGGCTTACCTTTGTCACCTCATCGCACGTGGGGAGGGGGCGGGGAGGGGGTCGCAGCGGCGGGGCGGGGGTCGCAGGGGGTCGCGGCATTAGAAAGGTTGAGAACCACTGCTTTAATCATTGCAGAGGCAAGCCAAACCAATGTCAGGTCACTCAGTAAATTCTCTATAAATATGGTTAGTTCAATTACACAAATCAAGTGAGCAAACTGCAAAAACTGTGAATTTACCTCTCTACAATTTTGCCATTTTGCCATTTTGCCTTGATATGGCATTCCCTATTTATAGGTAGTCTTTGACTTATGACCATAATGGAGCCTGCCCATCACATTCATAAGTCATGATGGTCATAAAACGGGACGGTCATGTAGCTACCCTGATTTTATTACTTTTTTTGGGATGATCGTTAAGCGAATGCCATGGTCATTAAGCAAACAGATGGTTTGCTATGAGCATGTTTTGTTGAAAACCAGAATAACTGCTGGTTTTCAACAAAACCATCGTAAAACACAGCCATGTGACTGTGAGATGCTGCCAATGGCCATAAGTGCACTGGTGTTAGTGAATGCCTGAAGTTTTGCCCTGTGACGTGGGGGGGGGGGCTGACCATCAGAACTTCTGGATTGTAGTAGCCTCAAGGTAAATTTGTCATAACTTTAAACAGTCACTAAGAGACCAGTTGTAAGTTGAGGACTACCTGTAATACCCTGAATACAGGTAGTCTTCAACTTACAACCACAATTGAGCCCAAATTTTCTGTTGTTAAGTGAGACCTTTATTAAGTGCGTTTTGCCCCATTTTGCGACCTTTCTTGCCACAGTTGTTAAGTTTAATCACTGCAGTTGGTTAAGTTAGTAACACTGTTGTTAAGTGACTCTGGCTTCCCCATTGACTTTGCTTATCAGAGTGTCATAAACGGTGATCACATGACTCCAGGACACTGCAATGGTCATAAATATGAGTCAGTTGCCAAGTATCTGAATTTTAATCATGGGGATGCTGCAATGGTTGTAAGTCATAAGTCAACATTTTTCAGTGCCATTGTAACTTCAAATGGTCACTAAACAAACTGTTGTAAGTTGAGGATAACCTGTATCAGGGGTGAAATGCTCCCGGTTCACTCGTACCTGTCGGTCGCCGTAGAGGCAGTCGCCAAGGTAGCGCGAGGCGCCGCCCACCCGCCCGGATGCCGCCATTTGGGTTCTTTTATCCTCTGCGCATGCGCAAAGCATTCTGTGCATTCGCAGAGGGTAAAAGAACCCAAATGGCGGCGTCCGGGCGGGTGGGCGGCGCCTCGTGCTACCTTGGCGACCGGCTCTACGGCGACCAACAGGTACGAGCGAACCAGGAGCATTTCACCCCTGCCTGTAATGCATTACTTTGGAAGAAACCAGACCCTAATGTGAATTCCAAAATTCCGAGTTCAATCCTGGGTACTTCTGAGTTGAAAAAATAGGATGGATATCAACCCCGATTGACATATTTACCTTGTCTTTGCATGCACAATCTGCGAGAGGCTTTAAAATGGCCTCTGCTGATATTAATAGAGGCTATTACAAAGCCTCTTCTTTCGTTTTTGCCGGGCTGTTATCCCTACTGGGAAAAGCTAGCTTTCCTTTTGCAAATTACCTCCTTCCACACTGCAATAAGGCTTTGAAATAGCTTCCATAGCAATCAGATTTGTGTAGGCTAATGTGGGAGGGAGAGAGACTCAATGGAGTGAATGGAATGTGGGGAGCTACCATTGTCAGCAATGGCAGGCAACACTTGCCTTGCATTTCTCACTGAGATAAAACTCTTTTTTCCTCAAGCCCTCTGTCTGAAACATTACCATAATAATATCAAATGTCTCATCTGAAGTTACTATTATAAGATCACATATACAGGTAGTCCTCGACTTACAGCAGTTCATTTAGTGACCGTTCAAAGTTACAATGGCACTGAAAAAAGTGATTTATGACCGTTTTTCACACTTATGACTGTTGCAGCATCCCTATAGTCATGTGATAAAAAAAATCAGATGTCTGGCAACTGACTCATATTTATGACGGCTGCCATGTCCCCGTGTCATGTGTCCCCCTTTTGCAACCTTCTGACAAGCAAAATCAATGGGGTAGCCAGATTCACTTAACAACTGCAATGATTCACTTAACAACTATGGCAAGAAAAGTCGTATAATGGGGCAAAACTCACTTAACAAATGTCTCATTTAGCAACATAAATTTTGGCTCAATTGTGGTTGTAAGTCGAGGACTACCTGTATAACATTTTTAAGGCCTCAAATGCTTTGTTCTAATTTTACCAGAGAGCAAGTTTACTGTAATGGTTAGGGCATTGATCTAGAAATCATTACTTCTAGTCTTACCTTAGGCATGAAGACAGTTGGGTGACTTGGGCCAGTCACTCTCAGCTCTAGAAAGAATGAGGCAATGGCAAACCACATCCCTAAAACCTTGCCAAGAAAACTGCAGGGACTAGTCCAGGCAGTTGTCAGGAGTTAATCCTGACTCAAAACGTGTGCGCGTGCACACTTACACAAACTCAATTACCAGACTTTGCTTTGTGAGTTTCCCGAATACTGAATACTAATCAGATTTTGAAATGCAACAACGGGATGCGGGATGCGACAAAGAGGTGCAAAAAAAATGGCATTATAAAAGCCATTGTAAAACTGAGATGCGTATAATCAACAAAGCAAAGGCTGAACAGAAACACAAGGTGAAAAGGCCTATTGGCTTACCACAATATAGGGAGTCAGATGAAAACAAAATGTGGAAAAACAGTTGTACAGTGCAAATAAATTGGTTCCTACTACATTTTAAGAAATGTTTCTTATCATGTTTAAATATACTGCAAGGGATGTATTTACAAGCAGATCAAACATTGGAAGACATTTTCTTAAAGAGTTTATCGTAAAATGCATCAATAAACTTATTTTGAAAATGATCTTTTTAATTTTTCTTTACAGTCTGCATAATTTCTAAGTAAAGTACATAAGATCAAGCTTGGGAAAATACATATGCTTTATTTACAACTGGTAAGAGAGGTGCATCCTTTTAAAAAAAAATATTTACCTCATTGGAAATTTTCCAATCAGATGAATTTTTGAAGACTCAAATTCAATGCAATATGATTTGTAATTTCAAATGATATTGAGGCCTTTTTCCTCAGATAGATTCTAAGCTCTCTCTCAAACATGCTCCAGATGTGAAGTTATGTGTTCAGTTTGGTTGCTTCTTGTTTGGGATAAGTTTCCTTTTAAAACAGTATTTTTCAAATCAGCAACTTTAAGATGTGTGGACTTCAACCCCCAGAATTCTCCTGCCAGCCATCTTAAAATCCACACACCTTAAAGTTGCTGAGTCTGAGAAACATTGGTGTAAAGGACAGATTTTGAATTCCTGTATTAGAAGATAATTGAAAAGCATCAGTGGCATAGTAACTCTGTTAAAACCAACTGTACATGTCTAAACTTTCAGTCCAAAACTCTTTTTAAACCTAAACAAATACATTTCTTAACCTTCCAAACCAGTAAGAAATTGAAAGAAAAAACTAGAACAAAAGAATTACGCTGAACCTATCCACAGTTTTGCCTTATGATAAACACAGGAGATGTGCAGATTTAATTAAACCAAACTTCTTTTGAAAATTTAAAAACAACTTTATCTGTTGCTTAGATCTGTCTCTGTTAATCTGTTATTCAAAATAAGATGAGCCAGCTAGCAGCTCATGGCAAAATCTTGTGTACAATAGAGATCTAGCTATGATAGCTCTCCTCCCTTTCTGATCTACCTCAGTGTAAAACTAAATCATGTGAAGAGGTGTTAATGGACTATAATAGGGAAATTTCAAGACAGCAACTATGACTCATGGATAGGAATGCTTTGTGGCCCAGAGGTACAGCCTAATTTATTTAATTTCTTATACCTGAAGTGCCCCAGCCAGTAAAACCTACTAAAAGTTTAACCAAGAGCAGAATAAATGCTAGATGCAGACAGAATAGACCTAGGCATGTCTTATTCAGAGACATGCTATACCTGGAAAGTGGATACTGGACATCCTAAAAGTCCATTTTTGACAGCTTTGCTCCTAGAAAATTCTATCCTTGCCAGTGGTAGCATACACAGGTAGTCCTTGACTTATGACCACAATTGAGCCCAAAATTTATGTTGCTAAGTGAGAAGTTTGTTAAGTGAATTTTGCCCCATTTTATGACTTTTCTTGCCACATCTGTTAATTGAATCACTGCAGTTGGTTAAGTTAGTAACATGGTTGTTAAGTGACTCTGGCTTCCCCATTGGCTTTGCTTATCAGAGAGTCATAAACAGTGATCACATGACTCCAGGACACTGCAATGGTCATAAATATGAACCAGTTGTCAAGCATCCAAATGTAAATCACATGACCATGGGGATGCTGCAATGGTCATAAAGTGTGAAAAACAGTCATAAATCACTTTTTTCAGTGCTGTTGTAACTTTGAACGGTCACAAAATTAATTGTTGTAAGTCGAGGACTAACTATCTTATTTGCTGGTCAATGACCAAAATACAATGATTGACTTGACATATTTCTTACACTACCTGTGGAAAATAGTTGTATAGTTTCTACATCCAGACAATTTTTGTTTGAAGCAGTGATGAGCTTTCAGGCTGATTTTGGTTTGTCTTCTGATTTTTCAGGTGAATATAATTACACCACATTCTAAGATACTGCTTTCAGCAGTAAGGATTTTGCCTAATCAGCCAAGGTACAAATTGAAGCCAATATTTCTTTATAGAAAAATATCTGTCAGGGGATATGTTCTTCATTTCTCAGGCTCCACAAGCACCGCAGTTCAGAAAGACGAGACATATCTGAGTGGTTTCAGATGTCCCACAAAATGGTTCAGAGGTTCCTAGTGTGAAAAAGCATCACTGGCCACAATTTTCTCCCTGGGAACAAACTTTATATTTCTCAAGGCTATTTGCAAAAGATGCAGGGGAAGTGTTTACATTAAGAAAAACAGGTATTCCCTCTCCTGAATATGCATTTCCTCAGCTACATTATCTGAAGATAATTTTTCGTTAGCAATCACATTTTTGGCTGCATGCCCACAAGTATCACAGGAGCCCCTGTATACAAATCACAAAGACTAAGCCAAAATCAAATAACCTATATGGTGTTTACAGATGTTTTGTGAACTGGCCATCATCTTAAACCATCATATTTGCTTATTTTGCTTTAGGACATGAGAGAACAAAGCAAGGTTTGTTTCTTAATCCTGGCTCATGATCTAGCACATTGTTTGAATAACTTTCTGGCAAAGCACTAGGGTTGGTGAGGTGACATATTAAGCTTGCCCAGGTTTTTAATCATGGTTTGCTAAAAAGGAACAAAAGTTCACAGAAATGTTAAACCAAGTAAACAAGTCACACTATGGTGTAGCACGTTATTTGAACTAGGCTGGTGTCTAGCATAGATAGCTACTACAATGAACTAGTGACAATTCTATGGCATCATAATAGCACTACCCATGATAAGTGTGTCTAAAGGTTGAATCATGGCAACTGGACCAAACTAAAGTTTGGACTGAGGTTTGGTCCAGTTGCCATGATTCAACCTTTAGACAGCTTTGGCCTGGATGATTGAGTCTTCATCGACATACCCATGATAAGTACTTTTCCTTTCACTTCTCATTACTCCACCCAAATCTCAAGAGAGGATAATGCTGCATTCTGTGGCACATAATTTAAAGTTAGTAATAAAGGATGCAGTTGCTGAAATGCCAGCGTTTCCAGCCTGTTTTCAAGTGGTACAAACTTAGTACACCTGTTTTCAGTGAAAAACAAAGAAATGTCTTTGGTAATTTTAGCATCATTTTTCACACGCATTTACCTTTACACTTAAACAAATGAATTGTACATGTAGGGTATCCCAGTGTGATTCTTTAATTGCTTTGCCAAAATTATTGAAGTGTTACAGTATCTGTGTCACATGATTTAAAAAGAAAATGGCATTGTGTCAGTTTATTTTTCTGGAGAATATCTACTGTACCCCATTTCAAAGATATATCAAAGATGCAACAGGCACCAAACCTGGATCTGTGTAAGGCATCACAGTTAATGCACAATGTTATTCAGAGTCCTTTTCAGTTTTTGATGCAATTTTGAGAAAATGGAAGTTGCCGAGTTCAGCTTACCACATAGAAATGGACTTGGATACCAGTACAGTTATACCAACAGATATCTCAGCATCATCTGTAGCAATCTACCCAACCCCATGCCCTCCAGATGTATTGGAACCACCTTTCCTGAAACTTGCAAGCAGCAAAGCTATCCAGCTGGAGAATGCTGAAATATAAAGTCATATTGCTCATCAGTATTTAATCTTATTATAACATTTCTATCCACTAATGTCTTCATGTACCATTATATTATTTTAATTGTACTTAATTGCAGAGTTACACAATTAAGAAAAAAATTGGAGAGGACAATCCATTGCTGTTGTACCTTTCACAGCTGCATTCCAGCTAGAAAGGCAAAGCTTAATTACAGGTGGAAATGAGCCTTATAGACAATAAGAACATTACAGGGTTTCTAAACTCACAACAAAGAAAGCAGGAAAAAAAGGACAAAGATCCATATTTTTTCTAGAAAGAGCTTATTTAGAATATTTAATATTTTAATATTATAACAGTAATGGATTTCTACTACTTTATTGATGTCAGAAGCACCTAGAAATTATAGACATATAACATTCATTACTGAGCAAATAAAATAAGTATGAAATAAGACTTTGAAATATAGCACTGGTAAAAAGTATGTAGAATAAATAGGATTAAAACTTTAATTTCACAACACTTAGATAGATTAAACCATAGTTTCAATTGGGGAAAATGTGACAATCCTAGACCAGGCCAAGACCAAAAATGCCAGGGAATTTCTAGAAGCCTGGCACTCTGACAAATCAGCCATCAATAGACACATAGACATTAACAACATCTATAGACTAAGCAAAAGAGATAATTTATTTATTTATTTATTATTTTTTTATTTATTTGTTTGTCAAACATGTCAACCAGCCCAAAAGACAGAAAGACTCCAGCACCTCTCCACCGGTAATCAGCACTCAGATCAGCATAGATTATCATTAATGCCAAGGTCAACTTCAGACCAACAATCAAGTAAGCAATACCCCAATCAAGAAAAAGACTCCAGCACCTCTCCACCAGTAATCTACACTCGGATCAGCATAGATTAACTCCAAGGTTAATATCAGACCAACAATCAAGCAAGCAATACCCCAATCAAGAAACTGCCAAAGAGCCATCAGTAAACATCCCAACCAAAGAATCTCTAAGACAGGGGTCCCCAAACTTGGCAACTGGCTGGAGAATTCTGGGAGTGGAAGTCCACAAGTCTTAAAGTTGCCAAGTTTGAAGACCTCTGCTCTAAGACCACCCCCACAGACAGGCAAGTCACCAGAATATAAACTGACAGCAAACAGCACTCCTTACTAGCACTGATGATGTTACCAGGGGTGGGTTCCTTCCGGTTCGGACCGGTTCTCCCGAACCGGTAGTGGCCCGCTGGTGATGTCACGATGACATTACCAAACTGGATCGGTCGGTGCCGGTCCGTGGGGGCCGCCATCTTTTTTTAATTTTTTTTTTAGAATTTTTTTTCTTTATATATTTTTTTTTGAGCATGCGCAGAAGCCGACTTCCGGCACTGTGCATGTGGTTGCCATCTTTTTTTCTAAATTTTTTTAAAAATTATTTTTTGTTACTGCGCATGTGCGCGTGCGCAAAGCACGCGCACGCCCACAAGGTGTGCCCACATGACGCGGGAGGGAGCGAACCAGCAGCGAGGTAAGTTGGAACCCACCCCTGGATGTTACCTACCATAGTTAGGGTAATGAAACATCTGCAAGAAAACAAGCAAGCTCAGAGAGCACTAAGGACCCCTCAGGATTAAAACTAAATGACATTAGCCCAGTATTGGGCCACATCAACAGCATTTACTCTTGCCAGCATGAGGTGGTCTTCCATATATGTTGAAGGATATCGTATGCGCTGTAGCATATGAGAGAGGGATTATTCTTCATTAAAGTTTAAAGTTTACATTATTGTCATTGCACCTCGTACAATGAAATTAAATGCCATCTTCAGTGTACATTATACATAAAAAATAAAATAAAACACACATCCTTCACATTCTATACAATTGAATTGAAACCCCTGATATTGCATTAATATTGCACTATACAGTAGAATTCAATATAGTTACTGCTCTGGGATAGAAGCTGTTTTTCAGCCTATTTGTCCTTGTTTTTATTGTCCTGTACCGTCTGCCAGATGGTTATAGTTCAAAAAAAGGGTGCCCAGGATGAGATGGATCTTTAAGAATGTTTTGAACTATAAAGCTCTTCCAAAGAGGGGAGAGGGCAATCAATGATCCTCTGGGCAATGACGTTAACCCTCTGGAGTGCTGTTCTATCTGCCACTGTGCAATTGGCAAACCATACACAGGTGCAGTAAGTTAAAATACTCTCTATGGTGCAGCGCAGTAATGGGTTCTAAAACCCATTGCTACCAGTTCGTGCACGCGTGTGACGCTTCTGCGCATGCACAGAAGCATCCTGGGCGGGTGGGTGGAGCCTCCCACTGCTGCCACCAGTTCTAAGAACCGGGCCGAACCGGGAGCAACCCATCGCTGGTGCAGCAGTAGAAGGTCACCAGCAGTTTTTCATTCAGTTGTTGTTTCCTGAGAAGTCTCAGATAGTATAATCTCTGCTGGGCCCTTTTGACCAATGCTGCAATATGAGCGCCCCAGGTTATTTTTATACATTTTATATGGAACGCTTTCCCAGTCCCATTTCAATTGGGCTAGAATGAATCACATTAAAAAATGATTGTCCAGAGAATTTGGTTTCTTGGAGAGTAAAATGCCATTTGAGCAGCTTTCCCCAGATTAATGAACTTTAAGGGTATTGGACTTCATCTTCCAGAATTCCTATGCTAGCTGCAGCTTGGGAATTGGACTGCACATCTAGAAAGTACAAGGATCAGAGCAGAAAAATGCTCAGTCCTATTTATTGCTTGGAGATCTTCCTTCATTGCCATCTTGTTGTGCAGCTGGGAACTGATGTCAAGAAGAAGAAAAAAGAGAAGGAGAAGGAAGGAAGAAAGAAATCTGTGGGCTCTTCAAACCACCTACGTGGTGCTTATAAACAGGTTTTATTTGTTTGTTTTGTAGTTTTCATGCTGGAGTGAGGCACTGAGTTTGTACAAGGGATCACAGTTAATTGATGGTTCTTTTCTGCAAAGTTAGGAACTGAGTTTCCTGGTACGGAGCAGTCAACAAACCTTGGCTTGTGCACCTTATACACTGGATTCTGATGATATTGGTATGTTTTATTTTGTTTTGTTTTAATTAATCCTTCCTTGATTTCTGCACCATTTTTTTCTGGATGAATTCCAGTTCTTGTAGGAACTGTTACACCATTGGTGGCTGCAGTTTCAAGACCTTTTCCCTGTTGTTTTATCCCACTTTTAATAATACTTGTTAACCTAACCCGGGTGTCAGCAACCCACGGTTCCGGAGCCGCATGCGGCTCTTTGGGCCCTCTGCTGTGGCTCCCTGTCGGGTGATCCCACCACTGGCTGGCCTCGCCCTCCCCTCCCAGTCACTCCTCGCCTGCCCTGAGAAGATAAGGGTGACGGCGGCGGATGGAGACTCGCTCCATATTCCAGAGTGGGAGAGAAGCGCCCCTGTACTTGCCTCTTCTTCCGGCCCTTGTTTGTGCTGCGCGCATGTCGGTTGTTCAGGGAGACGCACGACTTGCTCTCCGCCCTGAGACACTGGCCTGGCCTGGCTGCGGCTGACGCCGCTGCTCTCGCTGCCTCCATGGCCTGCTCGTTGCTCTTGCAGTGCCTTGTGCAGCATACTTAAATTTAGCGTGCTTCACAATGGGGGAGATGGCGTCCCCTCCTCCTCCTGGAGCCCATTACGACACAGAGCATCGACTGCAGCTGGGCCAGGCCAGTGTCTCGGGACGGAGAGGAAGTTGCATGTCTCCCCGAGCAACCGAGGTGTGCACAGCACCAACAAGGGCCTGAAGAAGAGGCAAGTACAGGGGCGCTTCTCTCCCGCTCTGGAACATGGAGCGAGTCTCCATCCGCTGCCATTGCCCTTACCTTCTCAAGGCAGGCGAGGAGTGACTGGGAGGGCAAGGGGCGGGGCCAACCAGTGGTGGGTTCAGCCGACAGGAAGCCACAGCAGGGGGACAAAAGAGCTTCATTTATCTGGGGACCTGAAATGACTCTTGATTTAAATCATACAGTAAAAAGCACCCAAAGAAGAAGAAAGAACAACATCGGGGGGGGGGGAACCAACCCTTCCGTTTTTGGAAATGGTTCAAGAGGGAACACACACACACACACACAAGAGAGAGAGAGATGAGAGAGAGAGAGAGAGAGAGAGACAGAGACAGAGACAGAGACAGAGAAAGACAGAGAGAGAAAGAGAGAGAGAAAGACAGAGAGAGAAAGACAGAGAGAGAAAGACAGAGAGAGAAAGACAGAGAGAGAAAGACAGAGAGAAAGACAGAGAGACAAAGATACCTGTTTCCCAGAGAAAAGAAAATAGCGGGAGCCACAATACCTCGGTAGGTGTGGCTGGGGGATCATGTGACTGGGTGGGAGTGAGTGATATGAGTTGGCCATGCCCACCCATGTTTTGTGGCTCCCGATGTTTTCTTTTCTGTGGGAAAGGGGTCCAAATGGCTCTTTGAGTGTTTAAGGTTTCAGACCCCTGACCTAACCTATTTGTTCTATGAATGGTGCCTGCTTCCTCCTCTGAGAATCATGTACTCTTTGCTGTACATGAGTGGTAGTGAGATGACATCAAACAACAGGTTTGGATTTGCACACTCCTAGGCAAGAGGTAAGGCAAAGAAAAGAGCTGTCAACCTGCTGCAGAGCTATAAACCACCTCCAGTGACACCTGGCCATTACAGAAGGAGACAGTGTAGGAGCTGGAAGACAGAGCAAGGTTGCTCCCACACAACTGAATGAGTAACATGCCTGGGTAATAACAGCATCTGAAAGGAAACTTACTTTAGCGGGTGTGGCCCAAATCTCAGGAGGCGAGGTGCACCTGTCCTTCTGGCAAAGCACCCCTGGAGAAAATGCCACAGAGAGGCTTGAAGAATATTTAGGAAAGCCAGGATTTGGAGCCCGGGGTGGGAAGGGCATAGTTTTTCAAGTTGCCAAAGAATAACACACAAAAACAAGGTGAACAAATAGAAAATGGATATCAAATATAGTTTTGCCTTTGGAAACATCAGAATATTTTATTTGTAGGATCAGTTTGTCAGAAAAGATAGCTTAGTATGTGGTTGACATATGCAAGTATGACCCAGTTTAAAAATCCTGCTTATTAGCTCTTTTAAATCTTTGATAGGGATAGGCTATGAGAACTGCATTGTAAAAATCTGGTTGATCCACCAGATGGCAGCAAAGAAAGAAGAACATTCTAATGACCTTTGCTTCCACCTAGTGATCATCCAGCATTTTGTAACTCAATTTGCTGGTCCTGCTTTAAGAAAATTGCCTTAAGGTAGCCATTGTTAGAGGAGGAAATAGAAATTTGTTGGTCCTGTTTTAAGAAAATCCCCAAAAGGTAGTCATTTGTTAGAGGAGGGAGTAGAAACTTCAGGGAAATAGAATGACATCAGAGGAGGACACCCTAATAAGACATCAGGTCAGATGTAGCTGATTTGCTATGGGGAGTTTCTATTTATATTGGATCTACAGTTAATTTGGAAAGGAGGACAACGTTATATCCTGTTCCCTCCAGAATCTGTTACTGGCAAGATTATGTCAAGATGATATACCAGTTTGTTATTTATTTGTTGTATATCACATTTCACAAATACAAACAAGGTTCTCCTTTCTCCTGAACCATTGGAACTGTTTGTTGATACTTTTGCAAATCAGTGAGAGGAGAACCATACTTATTATCAGGAGACATTTTTATTAGGAACAAATTTCAGATTGCAACAGAACTGGATTGACCAAACTATATTTCATAAATCATGGAGGCCAGTAGAGTGGGAATGTTTGCTAGAGCACATATCTGAGAGTTTTAAGTACAAGCTGCTTTCCTTAACATAGGTAATATGCACAATCCATGTTTAGAATTTAGTATAATTCTTATATTCTTTTTTTTCCCATGGGAACTTTTCTGGATCACAGTTTGATACTACATACTTTATATATAATTGTTCCCATTAATTCATATGATATTACTGTGAGTTGAGAAATCAACTGATAATAGATAGAAGTTTGCAACTGATAACAGAGTGGTTGCATTCTCTGAAGAGGCAAATATGCAGCTGGGAAATTTTCTTGCTGTCAGCATTATTTATGGAGGTGCAGGTGGTGTTATACTCAGAAGTGCTTACTAGCTTAAGTTGGCTTGATAGCTGAAAATATATCTAGAGGAAAAGATCTAGTCAATAATTGTACCTACTCAGGTTGGATTACAGTTCAGATACACCTGCCTTTGAAGACTGTTTGGAAATTCAAAATGATAAAAAACACAGAGTAGCTGAAATAGTTGTAAAATCTAGATTTTTCAGATTGTAGTACATCAATCCTGTACTTACGCTTTCAGCAGCTGCTTAGTTATTTCTGGACCCCAGTTGGCCATTGAAGGCCTTCAGTGATATAGTATTTCTTCTTTCTGAACCTACTAGCACAATAAGGTCAGTGTCCTATACTTGCTCTCTGGTGTCCATTAATAAATAATACATCAGTGAGTCTTCCCAATGGTTACTATCAGGGGTGGGTTCCTCCCGGTTCGGACTGGATCGCCCGAACCGTTAGCGACCCGCTGGTGACGTCACAGATCCAGTTCGGTTGGTGCCGGTCCGTGGGCGCCGCCATCTTTTTTTGTGAATTTTTTTGTGAATTTTTTTACTGTTTGGAAGGTTTTTCCTGTTCTGCTGCTTGAAAAAGGGCCCTCCCGCCCGCCCCTGGGTTTATACTGACCTTTATTCCTTCGCCTAAAGCACAGCTGATCAGCTCCTCAGCTGTGTTTCGGGCTGATTACAGCTACTGAGCATGTGCGGAAGCAAAATTGTGCGAGGGAACGCGCGCACGCGCGCGCTAGTGGAGTGAGCGCGCGTGTGCAAAACATTGCGATGCGAACTGGTGGGGAAGGTAAGTGGAACCCACCCCAGGTTACTATGGTTGATTTTAGAAGAATAACATCATATATTGAATATTAACTATGATATTTTAATTTTTTTCTGAAAAATACTCTTATGTGAGAGCAATAGAGCCTCAAAAAAAAAAGCTTAGTAGTTATTGAATAGTGTTTGATTGGGAGAGGATAATGAAAAAGATTTACTTGCTGGATTTCAGATTGCAATTCAGTATTGCAATTCAGATTGCAAATCAGTAATTTATTTCAAAGCATTACATCAGGAAATAGGGGACTCTAAGTGTACAAATATTGTTTAATCCTTATCTTAGTTGAAGACATCTAAGAGAAATATTTCCATTCCCATCAAAACGTTTACTGTATACATTTGGACAAATCACTTATTGATTTTATATTTATACAATATATTAAATCATGTTTGCTTAACCATCATTTGAATAAATCACTGATGATTGGTCCATACAGCTTATTAAATTGGAATCCCTGACTTACAAATCACATTGGCCAGATTCATACAACAAGTTAAGTTAATAGATAATTTTCGGGGTTGTGGTTTTGTGTGTTATGTGAATCCTGCTACACACTTAACCCAATCTATTTCATAGGGTTATAAGAAGGGTACAATGGGAAGGAAGGAATTATGAAAGCTATTCCATGTTTCAGGAGGAAGGGATATTGTTACATTCTCAGACTGAGGCACATAGACTTCAGTCAGGTCCTCCATTCTGGAGGGAAAATACTGTCTGCTGATTGGTTAGCCTGTCTGACAGCTCCCTATAAAAGGGCTGGCTGTCAGACAGGGCTTTTGCTGGATTGTTAGCACTTGACTAATAAAGAGCTGTTGTTTTGAAGTCACTCTGTCTGCCTCTTCCATTCACCCAATCTAACAGATATAAATAAATATATCCCTAAAATGTGGCGTCTCTGTTGGAAAGAGAGTTGGGCAATTAAAAAAAAAAACAAGAATTCAAGTACTTAATGCAGTGATGGCTAATTTTTTTCTTGTCATGTGCCGAAAGCGCGCGCATGTGCCGGCACCCCTAATGCAATGCGCCCGCCCCCTGCGCATGTGCGCATGTGCGCACGCTCCCCATGCCCCCATGCATGCACGCGTGACCCCCCATGCTGCCCTGCCCCACGCACATGCGTGCACGACCCCCCCTTTTGGGCCTAGCAGGCTTCCCTGCTGCCTCCTGGGACCAAAAACGGGCTGCGGGGGGGGCGTGCTGCACCCCTCTGCCCCCATTTTGGGTCTAGCAGGCCTCCCTTCAGCCTCCTGGGACCAAAAATGGGCCATGGGGGGGCATGCCGCACCCCCTGCACTCCCCTCACACCCATGCATGCGCCCCCCGCCCCCATGCATGTGCGTGCCTCACGCATGTGCCCCCCTACTCATCCCGAAAATCAGCTGGCCGGCGGGAGGCATGCGCACGCATACGCGGTGGAGCTGAGCTGGGCGACGGCTCGCATGCCTGCAGAGAGGGCTCTGCGTGCCAGCTGTGGCACGCGTGCCATAGGTTCGCCATCATGGACTTAGTGCAAACTCTGCCCTGTTAACATTTATTATGTACCTGGAGATGTTCAAATGATTCATCTTGGTGGGCCTTACCCTCCTTCAAATCACTCATGCTCAGAAGAATATAGATTATGGGAGCCCTGGAACGAAACAGCAAACCTCTCACATCAGGTTTTAGCACATTCATATGTTGCCACATAAATCACATGTTTCTATGACTCAAGAGAAGCCTTTTGCACCAGCATTTGGATCAAGAGTGTTCCAAGTTTCAACTGGAAAAAAAAAAGCTCTCAAGAAGAGACAATTCTGCATATTCATACAGTTGATTCTGACCAATATTTGGGTCATAGTTTGGAAAATTAACCCAAATGATGTCTGGCCCCCAAACCCACCAAAAGAATAGAATCGAACCTGGGCTATATATCAAGCTCTTAGCAAATTGATCCAGTCCACAGACTGGCCCTGCTGGGTTTACTTAGTAACTGTGGGGAACAATAGCACCCCCTAGAAATACTGGACAACGGGGTCCTGATGTCATTTTAATTTCCCACAGTGTTTCATATTAACTGTGATTTCTTCACACATTTCATTAAACCATCATGTGATTGACTTGGTTTTGGTTTAATGTTACATGCAAACTCGGCTAACTGTTCAGTCAGAAAATCACATGTTAGCATAACAATGTGAAATGAGCTTTAGGCAGGGGCAGTGTGATAAAGTAACACTGTGACAAAACTAGGTATCTAAGTCTGCTTGGATTCTGGACCAGGCAGGCATGGAGTAGGCCTCTTCGGTGGCCTGTTCAGATTCTGAGATATTGGTTGCTGCCCAAGGATACTGGGCAGGGGTGGGTTCTAACTTACCTTGCTGCCGGTTCGCTTCCTCCCGCACCACGTGGCTGCACCTCGTGGGCGCACACACGCTGTGCACACGCGCATGCGCATGCGCAGTGCAAAATAAAAAATAAAAAATTCCCTCTCCCCCAAAAAAGCCAAAAACAAGATGGCGACGCATGCGCAGTGCCGGAAAGTCGGCTTCTGTGCATGTGCAGAAGAAAAAAAACCCGGAATTTTTTTTTAAAAAAATTAAAAAAATAATAATTTTTTTTTAAAAAAAGATGGTGGCATCCATGGACCGGCACCGACCAAACCAGATCCGTGATGTCATTGTGACATCACCAGCGGGTCGCTACCAGTTCGGGCGAACCAGTCCGAACCGGGAGGAACCCACCTCTGATACTGGCTACTGACAGGAGCCCCCTCAGATCAATCCAGAATCCATACAATATTAATACCCAAATGTATACATAAATTAGTGGCATTTTAGCCATATCACAATACTGTACAGGTAAAGCAAAAACAATATCTGCTAATATTAGGCAAATATACAAAGAATCTATATGACATGAACTAGACTCATCTTTAAATCAAGTGTTTTAGAATCAATGACTGGGTTCACAATGACACTAAGCTAGTCATATCACTTGCAGAAGTTTAGTCTTTCTAGTTTGCAAACAAGAATTTATGGATTGGTGTGAACTGGTCATCGCTCAGCAGAATATAGCAATAGCAATAGCACTTAGATTTATATACCGCTTCATAGTGCTTTACAGCCCTCTCTAAGCGGTTTACAGAGTCAGCATATTGCCCCCAACAATCTGGGCCCTTATTTTACCCACCTCAGAAGGATGGAAGGCTGAGTCAACCTTGAGCCCGATGAGATTCGATCTGCCAAATTGCTGGCAGCCGGTGATCAGCAGAAGTAGCCTGCAGTACTGCACTCTAACCACTGCGCCACCGCGGCTCCTAATGAACCTAATCAGTATCAAGGCCATTTTCCAAACTATACTTCACTCCTGCTGTCTTCACCACCACCACCACCCTGTAACTGAAGCTGCATTTGAATGTTCCACATCCCATGTCAACATCAACCCATTTCACAAGTGCTCTTGAAAGGGACCCATATATAGAAGGGGCATCAGGATAGCAATAGCAATAGCACTTAGACTTATATACCGCTTCATAGTGCTTTTACAGCCCTCTCTAAGCGGTTTACAGAGTTAGCATATTGCCCCCAACAATCTGGGTCCTTATTTTACCCACCTCAGAAGGATGGAAGGCTGAGTCAACCTTGAGCCTGGTGGGATTTGAACCGCCGAACTGCAGCTAGCAGTCAGCTGAAGTAGCCTGCAGTGCTGCACTCTAACCACTGCGCCACCTCGGCTCTTCAGGATCAAGCTTGAGCATATTCTATTGAACACAGACTTATTTCCAAGGAAATATGAGGAGTTGAACAAAAAGCTCTTAGCACATACATCTAATAAAAGGCTTTTGTTTTAGTTTTTAGCCTGCTACCTGCTTCTCCAGAAATTTAATATCTGAATAAATTCTAGTACACATGCAAACAAACATGAATCACAAAGGCTAAGCCACTGCTATCTTCCAACCCAAATATTTCTGAATGTGTTTGAGTTACTGTTATTCCAAAATTATATCTTGATTTACAGAGAGATAAAGTATTTTAATAAGCATTCTTAAATTTTAAAAAAGGAAACTATTATGGTCAGTTTACCAGCGCACCCTTTTCTGGAGACAATGCAAGCTAGCTTAACCATTTATAGAATAGAATAGAATAGAATAGAATAGAATAGAATAGAATAGAATAGAATAGAATAGAATAGAATAGAATAGAATAGAATAGAATAGAATAGAATAGAATAGAATAGAATAGAATAGAATTCTTTATTGGCCAAGTGTGATTGGACACACAAGGAATTTGTCTTGGTGCATATTCTCTCAGTAAATAGAGTAAATGAATACAGCCTGTAGTTAGCAGAGAGGAGCTCTCAGCCATATATAATTGGGGAGACACTCGGGCAGCAATCCCAAACTTACAAAAATCTCCACTGTCTACCATATGGGGCTGTTTTAGGCAAAGGCTGTTTTAATGGCCCTTGAAGCAGACTGCGAAACCCATGCCCCATGGATTACCTGTCCTGCTCCAAGTGTCTTACTGTTTGAATGGAAAACCTTCCTTCTCATATTTTATCTATGCCTTTTGCCTACTGATAAATGAATCTGTTGTGTTGTTATATTGTTATGTTTTTTTTATTATTGCTGTTAGCTGCCCAGAGTTATGTTTCACAATGCGGGGGATATATACATCTTTTAACATAAAGCTCAGTGAAATTTACTTCTGTGTACAGACTCTATACTGCTAAGGAGTCCAAAAGACATTTAAACCAGAAAATGAGGTTAGTAGTTTCTAGGATCTTCCTGCCTTTTTGTATAGGGGTAACAGCCAACCAAGCAGCAATCTGGATAGTGCTCAACACATATTGAGTTGTGAAGTTCCCCAAGTGGGTTCTAGTTGTGGGTATTAATGTATCGTTTGGGGCTCCCAGCTCATTTTCCTGCTCTCTTCGTTAATGTTGTAAGCGTTTTAATTTTAACAACCTCTACTTCTGGTAGGGAGCACAAGGACAGCCTCCAGAATCATCTTGCTTTCTAAGAATGCCTTGATGCCACAGAATTCCCTTAAGGTTTGCAAAAAGAAAATGAAGCGCAGTCAAAAGTTGCCGGCTAGTTTTTTGCTTGTAAATTTTTTCTCATCAGTCTAGAAAAAATAAAAATGAACTGGAGGTTGAGAGCAAATATTTTGGGGCCAGTGCACTTGCCAGTTTTCCTTTTGGGAATGTGGTATTTTGTGATTGGTTATAATAGCTATGGCAACTTTAAGTTAATTGGTCATCCCCTCCTCACAGCAACTATGTTCTCTCAAAATGTCAACTGAGCCCTAAATTAGGCCGACCTCTGATTTTTGCCCATAAGATTATATTCGTTCATGGAGATCAGTGATCTATGAGACTCTATCTAAACACGAGACCTTTGGACATTTAATTTCCATGAATTTCTTCTCATGGCAATATAGCTTGTAGGAAGGTAAAGGTTGTTTGCCCCTTCTCCCATTTTCCAGAGCTTGACAGTTGAGGTTGTGAACTTGAGAGTACTGTAAAGAGAAACCTATTCAGAAAAAAAGTTGCCAGGTTTTGTATTGTTTGTATTGCTCTGTCTTACACATTGGCAAAAAGAATCAGAACACTAAATACAAGCTTGGAGGACACGACCTTGTAGACGACCCTCATTCTGTCAAGGATCTTGGAGTACTCATATCTAATGATCTAAGTGCCAAAGCCCACTGTAACAACATTGCCAAAAAGGCACTAAGAGTAGTCAACTTAATCCTGCGAAGCTTCTTCTCTGGCAACATTACACTGCTAACTAGAGCATACAAAACGTTTGCTAGACCAATTCTCGAATACAGCTCACCTGTCTGGAACCCGCACTGCATATCGGATATTAATACAATTGAGAGAGTCCAAAAATAT
>QLTV01002530.1:5057420-5081404 GCA_003457575.1 Thermophis baileyi | reverse complement strand
CACGAGCACACAATAGATACAAACTTCATGTAAACCGCTCCAAACTCGACTGCAGAAAACATGACGTCAGCAACAGAGTGATTAATGCCTAGAATTCACTACCTGACTCTGTGGTTTCTTCCCCAAACCCAAAAAACTTTAACCTTAGACTGTCTACTGTCGACCTCACCCCATTCCTAAGAGGTCTGTAAGGGGCGTGCATAAGCGCACCAGCGTGCCTACCGTCCCTGTCCTACTGTCCTATTGTCTTCATCTATCTGTATTCACTTTGATTATGTTTATGATTATACCTATACCTGCTATCTTGTACATGTTTGACAAATAAATAAATAAATAAATAAATAAATAAAATAAAGTATTGGTGACTAAAACCTAAGCTGACAAAACAGGTCTGCCAGCTGGTACTACTCACTTGCCTGTGCATGTGTGAGAGAACCCTGTGGCCCCACAACTTTGCCTTAAACCTGGGTATCTGCGTTAGTCTAGATTAAAATTAATTATATTGACCTAGTTGAAAATTGCCAAAAGATCAGATCCCTGCCAGACAGAATCTGGGGCCTTCCAATGAACATTAACTAGGAAATACTTTTACAATAGAAATGGATTGTTTATGGGGACTGTAGTCACTTGCAGCTGAATTCAGAACAAATTTATTTCAAATGCTAAAATGTATTTGCTTTAAATATCTAAGAATAGACTAAGTTAATAGTGTTACTGGTTTTGTTGCCTGTCAGCATAGTTTGAATGCAGAAAATGTCATCTTGGGATAAAAGGCAAAAATTAGGAAAATTGGGCATAATATAGTTTTTCAAAGCTTTATTTAAAATTATTATTTAGACCAGGGGTCCCCAAACTCCTCAACTCATTGACCCATTCATGAAATTTCATTGGCCCCCAAACATTTATTATATGACAAGAATTTAATAAATATTATTTTAATAGTATGACAAATAACAACAATAACAACAATAGCAATATTGACCTCTTGATAATCCCATCAACCCTTGGAGACCAATACTGATTTAGACTGTTCAGTTTCCGGATTTATCTCTGTGATTGTACCAGTTTCTCCATTTAACTTAATAGAAGTAAATGGAAGTTTTCAAATTTCAGAAAAGAGTGTTGAGTATTGAATAGAATTAAACTCTTATCTCTATCATCTATCTATCTATCTATCTATCTATCTATCTATCTATCTATCTATCTATCTATCTATCTATCTATCTATCTATCTATCTATCTATCTATCTATCTATCTATCTATCTATCTATCTATCATCTATCTATCTATCATCATCCACCCATCCATCCATCCGATTTATAGAGCTGCCCATTTCATAGCAGCAAATCTGGATATAAGCGACAGAATGTGACTGCTTATTTGCAATCCAATATAAAACAGATTACTATCATACATTTTGCTCATTGTCCAGTAAGCTTCAACCTTTTGTAAAAGATGTGATGGGAGAGCTTTTTCCTTTTTTCCTCCTAACTGTTCAATTTTTTCCTTTTTTCACATTCCATCTTCTGTATTGTTCTTTGGATTTCACATTCAGAAGCCTTTCTTATCTTTAACAGCAGACCTTGTGGCTTAGTCACACCAACAAACTGGAACAAGAATTACCACATTGTGTTTGAGAGTAGTTGTTTTCCAGTTAGAAACAAGATCCATTAATTAAGAGGGAGAGAAATTTTCTTAGGAATGAAAATCAGTCTTTGACTGATTTAGCCAGACAAGTAGAAACATAGAAAGTATCTGTTTTTAGACATGTGTGTACAATACAAGAAACACTCTTTTATGTAAAGCTAGCATTCAGTTTATATAGAATGCTTTATTGGATTGTTCTCTCTGTGCGCGTGTTTGTATGTGTTACTGTACAAATTCATGGTGTGACTCATATTTCATGCGTTTCTAAAAACTGTGGAATTTTCAAGTTTTGAACTAACTAGCTCTCTCTCTTTTTCATTGCAGTAGTGTTTGCTACAATCAAATCAACATTATTCAGTTTGTGAGTCTGTGGTGTTGTTTGGACTTCACAAACAAGGGAGTGTGTGAGTCATGTTGATTCTGAAGTCATGTCCTGCTTTCACTTCTCAAAACTCATGAAGCATGCAGAAGAAAATTAATAAATGGTGGGTGGCTTAAAGAATTCCTTTCCATCCTGCCCTTCCCTGGACCACAGACTCCTTTTAAAAGTCTAGCACAGGTGACATAATGTCAGGATTTTTTTTCTTGTGATTTGAATAAAACTTCCTTTATTCAGTAAAAATGGTTACATTTTCAAACAATCTTTCTTGGCTGACATTTTTTTTTATTCTTCAGGCCTTAACCCTGATGGCTTATAACTTGTTCAGAGAAATAAAAGATTGTACTCCTTTTTGTACTATATGAAGTTCTAATTGTACCAGCTTTAATTTCAAATTAACTTTGTGATTCTTTGCCATACTTTGCTGGTTGGCCTGTAGGTAAGGAACATGCACCTGTTTTGACTCAGGGTAGAAAACTAAGGGCACTTTCTCTGGTCCTTTAAAAATCAAGTATATGAAATATAGGGCTACTGACATTTATTTCTTGTTTCTTAACACTTATTATCTGTATTTATGATCTTGTTCAATCAATGGGCTTTACAAAGCACTTAACTTTAGCTTAACTTCCATATTTGCTCTCAGTGTTATCCTCGCATCAACTTGAATGATTCACCACCAGTCCTTTCTTAATCTATCCATTTGCCACTAACAGAAAGGTAGCCTCAACTTAGATTAGTAAATGGCTAGCTAAATCTGGGCTGAGATTTAAAAGCTTTATAATACCTATATACTCTCTCTGTGTGTATGTATGTATCAGGGGTGGGCTCCAACTTACCTCGCTACCAGTTCGCTTCCTCCTGCGCCATGTGGGCACGCCTCGTGGGCGCGCGCATGTGCAGTAACAAAAAATCCGAAAAAAATAAAAAAAATTTTAAAAAGCTGAAAAAAAGATGGTTACCGCACAGTGCCGGAAGTCGGCTTCTGCGCATGCTCAGAAGAAAAGTAAAAAAATAAAAAAAAATCCAAAATTTTTTTTAAAAAAAAAATCAAAACAAAATTCAAAAAAAGATGGCGGCCCCCACGGACCCGCACCGACCGATCCGGTTTGGTGATGTCATTGTGATGTCACCAGCAGGCCGCTACCGGTCCGGGAGAACCGGTCCAAACCAGGAGGAACCCACCCCTGGTATGTGTGTGTGTGTGTGTGTGTGTGTGTATGTATGTATAACACACACACACACACACATTTCACTGAAAAAAGTGATTTATGACCATTTTTCACAGTCATGACGTTTGCAACGTCCCCATGATCATGTGATCAAAATTCAGATGCTTGGCAACTGTTTCCAATTTATGGCAGTTGCAGTGTCCGAAGGTCATGTGATGCCCTTTTGTGATCTTCTGACAAGCAAAGTCAATGGGGAAGCCAGATTCAGTTAATAACCAGGCTACTAACTTAGGGTTAGGGTTAGGGTTAGTACTACTAACTAACTTATCAACTGCAGTGATTCACTTAACAATTGAGGCAAGAAAGGTTGTAAAATGGGGCAAAACTCACTTAACAAATGTCTCACTTAACAATATAAATTTTGGGTTCAATTGTGGTCGTAAGTTGAGGACTACCTGTATGTATGTATGTATGTATGTGTATGTATGTACACACACGCGCGCGCGCACACACACACACAATTTGAATATCTATATGGTCAAACTTTCAAAAGGCTGAATATATTCTCTGGCTATGTTTTCATAATACATCAAGCCATGATTTAATTAATGAATTTGATTTATGAGTTGAGGACTACCTGTATGTATGTATGTATGTATGTATGTATGTATGTATGTATGTATGTGTATGTATGTATATACACATAGACACACACACAGACACACACACAGACACACACACAATTTGAATATCTATATGGTCAAACTTTCAAAAGGCTGAATATACTCTCTGGCTATGTTTTCATAATACATCAAGCCATGATTTAATTAATGAATTTGATTTTACCCCCACTTCACACCAGAAACCTGCCCCCACAGCTTCATGCCACAGTTTGAATGTCATTACTGTTGCATTCTAGCCATGGATTAAATATGGTGGTATTTCCTCCAGCAGACACGTGGGAAAGCTAGTATACCACCCTAATATACATTCTTCCACTTCTATTCGTTGTTGTTTTTTTCATGACAAGAAAAAGAGCAAACGGGGAAAAAACCCCGAAATAGGCACTCTGCAGGGTGAATGGCAAAGCTAGCACTTTTTTAAAAAGGCGGTGATAATGACAATGGTAACAAGATACCACTGAGCCTTGGCTACAGGAGAAAGGAGAAAAAAATCCAAAGAGCCAGGTGATGGGATGTGACCAAATTACCACCAATAACAAACTGCACCCTGGGAAATTTTGCTGGGTTTCCTCTGGAACAGGACCTAAACTAATATTAATTGGTTCAGCTTCCCAAGCCTCGCCCCCCCAAGCTCCCACAAAGACATGGGGCACAGCAGCAATCTCATACTAGAACAGTGCTTGCAGAAGGAAGGCCTTTGTATTGTTGTATGAAAATGTCCTTCTGGGTTCGGTTCCAAGTGGGGAAAAAGACACTGGAAGCATGGAGGCTGTTTGGAAAGATGGTTTAATGGTGGACAGCAGGACCACATGGTTTGAGGTCCTGGGGAAAAGGGGGATTACATGCCTCGAAGATGTTGAAGAAGAAGAGAAAAAGGCGTTGCTGAGAGTCCCTGAGTTTTTTATACCCCCTGTTGGGCCCCACCTCAGAGTTTCCTGTTCCTGTATAAGAAACACACTCTGATTGGTGGTCAGATTCCCAGGGGAATCTTAGCTAACTCTGTAGGCTTTTGTCTGTGTCCCACCAGGCTTGGCTGATGTAATCTTCTCAGGTGCCATGTGGTGAGATGGCTTTGGGATTCCTATTATGGTTCTTCTTTGTTATGTAGAATAGACTGCCCATTGACAAAGGTGGGGGGATGAGTGAGTTTGCTCTGGTCTTAATGGTCCATTAACAAAGGTGGGGGCTATTAAGTGTTAGTCTATTTTCTGCCTAAAAACATGTTTCTCCATTTCTCAGCCAGGGAAATATAAGATTCTGCCTTTTTTAATATTTCCTAAAATATTTCATTCCTCTAGGAGGGGGGTAGGTGCTAACTTCCTACAGTATGCTGTGTGAACTCAGCCAAGGAATGGGCTCCAATTAAGCAGAAGATTATTTGTTTTGGCTGTACTCGTGTTCACTTTAAGTTGATGCATAATATTCTTGATAATGAGAAAATTCCATCTAATCATTGAAGAACTATTAGAATATCTAATTATATTAGCAGTTGTAATAGCTAGTGCTTTGGCAGATCCAATGAACTGTGTTACAAAACTTTGTCCTCAACTCCTGTTAACCATCTAACTCGGTGTCAAACTCACGGCGTCAGGTTGTCACGTGACGTATCATGTCTTTCCCCCCCTTCACTAAACCAGGGATGGGCGTGGCCAGTGTGTGATGCATCCGGCCCGTGGGCCGCGAGTTTGACACCCCTGATCTAACTAATAAGCCCCAGTGACTTTTTTTATGCCGTGTCCTTATGCCATTGCCTCCATCCCATCTCATTTCAGCCCACAGCTGTGGCAGTATGTGTCAGGGTTCCAAGTAACACCCCCAACGAAAGAAAACTCAGAGGCTTGAGTTTCCTCAAAGTTCCATTTTATTAGAGATGTCATATTGGCACATCTGGGAAAACCCGAATCTGAAAGCTTCCGGTTTTCCACAACCAAAAGAAAGTTCAAGTCCCTGCCCCAGCACCCACATGTCCATCACATTGTCCAATCAAAGCACCGTCCCAACTGGAGATGCCTCCCAGTCACACCCCAGGTGCAGGGCAGAGTGACCTTGACTCTCGGAGAAAGGAATGTTATTTTGACTATATCTCCCCACTCACATAATCCCCCCTCCCAGTTTCCCACAGCACTAAATGTGGCAGGCCTGAATATCCAATGCCCAAGATGGTTTCCAGGCCTGACAGTATGAAGTTGATGTTAGCTACTCTGATTTGAAATTTGAATTTTCCTCTTCTCCTGACGCATTTGATGCTGAGGATAAAATCTTGCACACTTAATTTGTGATATGTCTGCTGATGTTGTCAGGGGGTCTTCCAACTTCTAATTGATGCTTTAGACTGGAGCAGAATATCTCTCTCTCCTCTAATCACTGCTCTTCACTGTCATTCTGGCTTGGGCTCTACCAGGGAGCAAGTAATCTGCCTTCCAAAGAGGAATCTACTAGCATAATGTCAAATCCTACATAGGCTTCTTATAAATAGATTTAATATTCTTTTGAAAAGACTGATGGACCTGTTGGGGAATCAAATTCAATTGAGGTCTGGAAAGAGAGCTGAGTTTTTCCAGCTGTGTCTTGTTGGTTCTGTCAACTTTGGGGGCTTCACACATTTTCTATTGTTTCTGCCAAAAAGGCTCTTGTGTTTCTGTAATTTCCCCACCCCCTGCTTTTATTACTTTTTATCTATTATGCCACTCAAGCATTTCTTATAGTCCATTCTGGCCCTAGGGACATCTATGGGCTACTTCCAAATGCTACCATGCACAAGGTTAGAACAGGACATGATACTAGCCTAGCAATTTGTTTGCAACACTAGATAAGGACAGAGTTTGCTCATCATCAATTGCCTCCTTTTTGCTTGACCACACAACTTCCCTCTGTGTCTGTACCCTGACAGAGTATTTTGAATATGGGTTTAGTTGCCTTCCAGTAGAGGTTTTAGTTGGACATTTTGACAGTAGCTAAACATTGTTCCAAGTACTCATCTGTGCTTGTTTTTAGGACAGTGATTGGTGATTGTTTCCCCCCCCCCCAGAAAGTGACTCCTGGTGGAAGGGGAAACCACCAATTTCTTTCCTTAACTTGTCTTGCTTTAAAATAATAAAGGTAGCATCAGTTGCCATGTTTCTTACTGTAACAAAAATAATGTAGTGTCAGCAACACACTTTATACTAGCATACTTTTCTATCAGCTCAAGGACTGATGGACAGTACTTTAACGTGGGCATCTAGTTTGGACCAAAAATACTGCTAACAAATAAGAGCTACATGAGAAAGTTATCTTTCACTGAATCAGAGCATTATTTAATCTACCCCAATTTTTTTGTGCATTGCTTTGTAGTGGCTTTCCACAAGTTTTCTCAGCCTTGTAGGGAGAGATGCCAAAAATTAAGTCTGGGATTTTCTGCATGCAAATGCTCTCTACCTGAGCTATGATGCTTCCCATATAACAAAACAATCTCTTTATGATATCTACACCTGTGGATATTTTGTCAGTACTACAATATATTCCCCAGAATAAGTGCAATTGAAAGACCTGGGTGATCCATAATTATGTTTTACTATTGAGGTTCCTGGTTTATGGTTCCTGGCTATGGAGTGACTGCTAAATGCATAAAGAGGAGTGGTGAACAACTCTTTATAGGAGGCATTTGTTGCAGCAAAGGAATTATGGTAGAATAAAAAAAGGAAAAAAGAAAAGCTGAACATGAATAGAATAGAATAGAAATAACAGAGTGGAAGGGACCTTGAAGGTCTTCTAGTCCAACCCCCTGCTTAGGCAGGAAACCCTACACCACTTCAGACAAATGGTTATCCAACATCTTCTTAAAAACTTCCAGTGTTGGAGCATTCACAACTTCTGGAGACAAGCTGTTCCACTGATTAATTGTTCTAACTGTCAGGAAATTTCTCCTTAGTTCTAGGTTGCTTCTCTGTAGCCAACTGTATTAGATAATTTTTGTTCAATCTCTGATATTCTTGGGCAAGATTTTTGAATGAATAGTAGTACTGCAGTATCAGGTATTCCTAGAAAATTATTGACTCTATTCATAGTGAACCCTCATATGGATTAAATAGCCTTATGAAGTAGTTGTCTCTAGGATTGCTAGCAGAGGTGGGTTCCTGCCAGTTCGGACCGGTTCTTTAGAACTGGTAGCAAGAATTTCCCCCCCACTCGCCGAACCGGCAGCGATGGCCAGCTGGACACGCCCCCGAACCGGCTCTCTCGGTGGCGCTGTAGGTGCCTCCATCTTGTTTTTTGCTTCTGCGCATGCGCAGAAGCTGGATTTTCAGCACTGCGCATGCGTGTGCGCCCACGCGGCGCGGGAGGAAGCGAACCGGCAGCGAGCTAAGTCAGAACCCATCCCTGATTGCTAGGAAGTAGAGTTAGATAGCTGATGCCAGGTGCTGACTGGGGCCAATTACATAATACATAATTGGTCCTTTCCGGACCACTCTGTCCTCCCAATATGCAAAATATGTTGGATGGAGAGAGCTTTTTTTTTAAGGAAAGCTTAATTTATCTCATTTCCACCTAAGCAAAACTGGAGTTGTCCAGAATGCAGCTGCCATGATATAATTCTGTGTCAATTTTCACATCCTTTTTATTGCTGTGTTTTACATACATTGATGTTATATTCTGATACATTTCATTGATTGATTCATTATGTACCATCAAATTGTTGACTGTCTGCAACCACATAGATTTTTTTCTCTCTGTCAATTTGTCCCTTTCAGATTCACCACTCTGAATCCATTCACCTTGCTGCTGCTTCTCTTTCCTTCCATCTTTCCTAGCATTATAATCTTCTCCAGAAAGCTAGTCTTTGCACACAGCTAGTTCTTACTTAGTGACTGCCTCCTTTAGTAACTATTTGCAGTGATGGTGGTGAAGAAGTACAATCAATGCTCACATTTATGACTTTTGCAGGTCCATAAAGCAAAGAAAATCTGAAGTATGATCATAAACAGAGTTATGCTTTCACTTACGGTAGCTTTATGACCAACTTGTTGGTTCCAATTGTGATGGCGAAATGAGGACTATCTCTAATGTATCTGCAGAAGGATAATTTGAGCCTGATACATTTCATTATGTTTATTTTATTATCACTAACTTCTTTGTACACTTCCTTGTAGAAAATGAAGATGTAAACAAAGAAAGGAAGGAAAAATGCTTCTGTAAGCTTCCTGCTGGGACAAATATTACAAATATTTCTTCTCCATAACAAAAGGGCAGAACTAAGCCTCATTCACTCTCAGAAAATCTGACTAGATTACAGCTTTTAATGTATATATTGCTCTTAAATCAACCTTCCCTAATTTTATATAGCCATGCTAGCTACGGATGGTAGGAGTTGAAGAGACCTAAGTTTGGGTACTGTAAGTATATAGTAAGTAAATAGTTTGTTTTGTTTTAACATTCTTCTTCCTTGTAGAAATTGCTTCATCCCTTCTTTAGGCCTGTTGAACTTGTTTGCTCATGGATGTTGCCCTAAATGATTTGATTCTCATTGGCATGGCTTTGTAAGCTTGCTAGTGTCTGGCACAGTGCATGCATTTCACAGCCTTTTGCTGGTAGAGTGTCTTTCATCTCCAATCGCCATCAGCAAATGCTTCCACGCCCTCTAAATCTTTGGAAAGGGCATGATGTTTTGATGCAGCTCTGAGGCTTCTCTGAAACAGCCACATCAACATCGTCTCCCCTTGCTGTTCCTCTTAGATAATAGTGCTTATTGCATGCACTGTAGGAAAAAGGGAAGTTGGGGAATCTATGTGTGTGAAGGAAAAACTGTCTCATTGACTTCTGTAGAATCTTCTTTGGTCACATATTTCTCTTTGGGGGTAATCTGTCAAAGGCCACCCTACCAGAAGTTCAGCAAGTCAGGTGTCAGGAAAAAATAAAACGTTCTCAGTGCATTATTCTCAAGATGGAATGATAACAAGGCTGATCCATATGACTAGCTTATCCCAGAATAAGAACCAGGCTCACTACCCATTCCTTGAGATCAGAAATGGAACCAGTTGTAGAAAGTTCAGAAAGATCAAAAATGCACAATATCATCCTTTACCTGCTCCCCACCCCAGCCCACTGGAAGTCAACCTCCACCTGCCTTTTTCTGCCTTGTATCAAAAGCCGTATTTTCTAACTTGGGCCAGCTCAAGTCTTGCTGTCAGTTTTGCTTGCTACACTTGAGTTCATGGTAGACTCTACACTCCAACTGCCAACAGTCCGCTGTGAAATAGATATCCCCTCTATTCTAGCCCCCAAATGGTAAAACTGTTATATCAGTTCAGGAGGGATGAAGAAGCAGAAGAGTCCAACAATCGGAGTCCATGGTGAAAATGGTGTGGGCAGAAGATGAGGCCATCACTGTGGCCAGACTGGAAGAAGGGAATGAAATCCAGGAAGAGCTTTCTTAAGCCAGCTTGATTTGCAACTAGTATACAACTACCGGTAGTTCCACATGGAAGTGAAGGAAAATCATACAATGGGGGGGGGGAATCCCTATTTTTCTTGTTTTAAGAGTATAATAGTTTATGGACTGGAAATTATCAGCCATCTTTTAAATGCCTAGAACAATTTTTAGTGTCTTAATTGCATGGATCCTATTGCATATTTTTGTGAAATAATGAGCGATGGGTGGGGTTTTCTCCAATATTCTTGTACTATGTTACAAAGCAACAATAATTTAAAGTCATTTAAAAATTAGCTAGCGGCTGCAGTTTCCTCTTTGTGCCACACCAATGAAATGCACATTAGCCACACATGTTAGAAATGCTAAACATTATGAAGATTTCTTGTCATTTCTGTATTGCAGCTAAGTTGTCTTCAATATTTTGTGGAAGTTTTGTCTTTTTGTTTTTAGGTTCTGCTCTTTTTCATTCCACTTTCCCTGCATCGTTCTTCAGCTCTAATCAGTAAGCGTTTCAAACAAATCTTTGCTTTCAAGCAACAAGGTGCTGCTTCAGCCACACGCTTCTCCAATCCTGGCTTAAAAGCACAGAAATTCAAGACTGGTTACAATGCCCACAAATATCCTGTAAAGAACTGATTTGGCTGGGAAACACAAACTTGTTTCCTGCAAGAACAGTCTTGAGACCGAGAAATAGAAATAGATTTTCAGCTCCATATTGTCTCTCGTACATTGTCTATATCAATGATAGCGAACCTTTTTTGGTTCGCGTGCCAAATGGGGGGGAGCGCAGGGGGGTCACGTGCATGTGTGCCCACACCCATAATTCCATGCGCCCCCCGCGCATGTGCACGTGACCCCCCCACTCACGGCACACGATGGCACACCCGTTTTTTGCTCTCCCCAGGCTTCAGAGCCTTTCTAGGAGCCTGGGGAGGGTGAAAATGGCCTTCCCCACCCCCCAGAGGCCCTCTGGAGGCCAGAAATGGCCCATTTCAAGTTGGGGAACGGGCCATTTCTGGCCTCCGGAGGGCCTCTGGGGGAGTGGGGAAGGCCATTTTCGGCCTCCCCAGGCTCCTAGAAAGGCTCTGAAGCCTGGGGAGAGCAAAAAAACGGAACTTCCGGTTCAACCGGAAGTTGGCAAACGGAACGTTTCCGGCCTCCGGAGGGTCTCCGGGGGAGGGGGAGGCTGTTTTCGCCCTCCCCAGGCTCCTTGAAAGGCTCTGGAGCTTGGGGAGAGCAAAAAACGGGCCTTCCCCACCCCCTCCTGAGGCTGAAAACAGGCTGTTTCCCGACTCCCAGTGGGCCCAGAAGGCCCGAAAATCAGCTGGCCGGCGCGCGCATGTGTGCTGGACCTGAGCTTGCGTGCCCACCGATATGGCTCCGCATGCCACTTGTGGCACGCGTGCCATAGGTTCGCCATCACGGGTCTATATCATGCTGCCAGTAAGCTCAATGCCCATTTTGGACCACTTGTGCAGAATGTCTTCACTTTTTGAGTCGGTTGAGATTCTTGCAAAATGAATGCTACGGGGGTGGCTTCGTCATGTAGCTTCAGGAAGGACACTACCATCCTTCCCCCCCCCTCTCTCTCACACACACCTATGAGAAAATGAAGCTGAATGAATGAATGCCAGGAGGGGCAGGCAGATGAGAAGACACCAATAAAAATGTCTGCTGTTGTTCACTGCTGAGAACTATTAGGACCCTGTAACCTCACCTCATCTGAATCAAAGAGAAATTGTTTTCCTAAGCAAATAGATATACTATGATACATTAAGATCATAGTATGGTAAGGCATCCTTTATAGTGACATAAAATAAAGACAACTAGTACATTGTCACAGTGCTAACCTTGCTGTTTATCTCTGAAACTCTTTCCCACTATTGCAACCAAAGCAGGGGTGAAATGCTCCCGGTTCGGGCGTGCCTGCCGGTCGTCGGAGAGCCGGTAGCGACTGCAGCGCGAGGCTTCGCCCACCCGCCCGGATGCCGCCATTTGGGTTCTTTTACCCTCTGCGCATGTGCAGAACGCTTTGCGCATGCGCAGAGGGTAAAAGAACCCAAATGGCAGCGTCTGGGCAGGTGGGCGAAGCCTCGCGCTGCCGTCGCTACCGGCTCTCCGACAACCGGCAGGCACGCCCAAACCGGGAGCATTTCACCCCTGAACCAAAGGCTATGCACTTTGAAAACATTGCTGTTTCCCCTCCAGTATTTTGCTGTTTCAGTTGCTACCCAATTCATATAAATCATAAAAGTTGGTTGGGTGCTCTTCATTTTCAGCTGGGTCAAAGCCAATTGCAAGACACTTATCAGTATAGTGATATGCCTGCATTGTGTGTGTTGCGTGCTTAAAATTAATGCCATATTTGCTCTATGCCATGCAACAACAGGCCACCTCTGCCACAGTATCCTTTCCTGCCCCAGGCACACCCTGACATTCTTGAGCACACTATTTCAGGAGACACTGTTAACCCACCAATGTCACTATTTTGGTCACAGCACTTCTTTGGAGATCTGAGGCAGATCCTGGCATTTGTAGAGTGAGGTGATTAGCAAAAAAAAGTAGAAGAAAAAGAAGAAAAAAACCTCACCCAATGCAAATGAAAGGACTTCTTGGTCTGATTAGCTTTCCATACAGATTAGCTGTCCTAAGAAGGGCTATGTGATCTGAGCTGCAAAAATCAGGCTGCAAAAAACCATTAAAGGTAGCAAAGTGAAACAGAAAGCATTAACTTTTTGCTGACATTCAGTGGTGGGCTGCTGCTGGTTTGGACCGGTTCAGGCAAACCGGTAGTTGTGACCTGCGAGTGGGCCTGCCCACCCGCCCCGGCGCTATGCCGTCCTATTTAGTTGTGTTTTTGGAGTCGTGCGCATGCACGCAAGCTGCGCGCACAAATGAAGCGCATGCGTGGAAGACACGTGTGCACATTTTCGGTACTGGGAGAACCGGTTGTTAATTTATGTGACGCCCACCTCTGTTGACATCTAAGTGGATAACTAGATTCTTGCAAGTCAGCTTGGGAGCTACAGCCAGAAGATAGTTTTATAGGTTGGCTCAGTAAACTATGGCTAGTTCACCCACAATGGTGCAGATGGGTATTGACAACCCAAGCATCTTGTATATCTTACAAAACAGATATCTAAACACTACGTAATATATGTATGTTTTTGTGTTTGTGTGACATACAAAGCCTTTTAAGTTTAAATTCACAATTTCAAACTTCTGAAGCATTCCTGTACTCCATTCCCCACTGTTACCTTCTTTGGCTACCATGATCTAGTACCAAGTGCCAAACTTCTCTTCATATGATTGCTCTACATCAGCAAGTCCTTGTCAATATTTAATGTCATCAGGTATAATCTCCACCCATTTCAAGACACCTTATTATATTTCCGATTTGTTATATTATAATCACTGATAACACTGACAGTCTGATCCTATTGAAAGTGTAGTGTGCCTAAAGGTGCCTTCTTCTGCCTAAAGCTTCATTTTTGGTCAAACAGATATAAAGTTTTTCTTTCTTTCCTCTGGAAGAAAGGGAGGCTCCTGTAATTAATATTGGGAGGAAACATATCAAAGCTTATGTCAACTGTTCAGTAACTGATTTAGATGTAGCAGTAGTAGTCTGCTTATGGACTGCAAATGCCAAGGTTCAAGTTCATCTTCAGCCATAAAAGTTCACTGGGTGATTTGGAGCCAAGTCATTATATTTCAGCCCAAATTACCTTATAAGAGAGTTGCTTGGGGGAAAAGTTGGAGAAGACGCAGGGGTGGTATTCGCCTGGTTCGGACCAGTTTGGGCGAACCAGTAGCAGCAATTTGAATTGCTTCGCCGAACCGGTAAATACCACCTCTGGCTGACCCCACCCATGCCCGCCCAGTCACCTGGTCGCCGGTCGCCCATCCGGCCACTCACCGCTCGCCCCTTCTGGCCACTCGCCACTTGCCCCACCCTCCCACCCCCGCCCTATATACGTTGCCTTTGCCACGCGGCCCAACTAATAGCCTTGCCAGTCGTCTCGCGGACACCCGCTCAGCTCAGCTCACCAAAGAAATGCATGCCGCCCGCTCGCCCTTCGCCTTGGGTCGGGGGCGGGGCCCCAGGGACGTGCCATTCACCAAGGCCCTGGAGCCACTGCCCGCCTCGGCTGGGTCAGGGAATGCGCCATTCCCCAGCTCCAGCCATGCCCCGGAGCTGCTGTCCACTCACCGCCCACTCTCCCTTCGCCAGTTGCAGTGTTGCCCCATTTCCGCTCCTTCAGAGGCCCCAGCCCTACCCCGCTTCCTCCGCCATGACCGCCTCTTTCTTCAGGCTTACCTTCCTCCCGCGGTGGCTGGTCTGGACTCCGGAAGGCAAGCTCTCTTTTTCAATGCGACTGCGAGAAGCCTCCCAGCTTCTGGCTCTTTGCCAGCCACTTCCCGGCAGTGGCGGCTGGCTGGAGGCCACCGAAAACTACCAGAGGTCTCGAATGCGGCGAAAAAGCTGCTGCCGTCACCGCCCTGTTCTTCTTCCACACAGGCGTACCCCATTGCCTGCTGCGCCGCTCTGCTCGGACTTGCCCAGGCAAGTCCCTCCGGTGCAGCAGGCAATGGGGTGCGCGTGCATGGAACAAGAACAGGGCAGCAACGGCAGTGGCTTTTTCGGCACGTTCGAGACCTCTGATAGTTTTCGGCGGCCTCCAGCCAGCCGCCGCTGCTGGGAAGTGGCTGGCAAAGAGCCAGTGGCTGGGAGCCTTCTTGCAGTCGCACCGAAAAAGGGAGCTTGCCTTCCGGAGTCCGGACTAGCCACCGTGGGAGGAAGGTAAGCTCGAAGAAAGAGGCGGTCGTGGCAGAGGAAGCGGGCCGGCATCTCGCGACAAGGGGGGCGAGATGCGGGCTGGTAGGGAGCCCAGCGGTGACAGCTCAGCCCTGGCTTGCCTTCCCCTCTGCCACCAGCCACCGCGGGAGGAAGGTAAGCCCGAAAAAAGAGGCAGTTGTGGGGGAGGAAGCGGGGCTAGGGCCGGGGCCTCTGAAGGAGCGGAAATGGGACTGGCAAAGGGAGAGCAGGCGGCATGCAAGAGGAGGCCTTTGACAGATTAGGCCAGGCCTGGGCAGAAAATAGGTAGATAGGTAGAAATTCAAAAAATTTTCCTACCGGGTTCTGTGGGCGTGGTTTGGTGGGGGGGTCATGTGACTGAGTGTGCATGGGTGTGAGTGACGGTGAGTTGGCCACACCCACTCAGTCACATGACCCCCACCACCAAGCCACGCCCATAGAACCGGTAGGGGAAAAATTTGAATTTCACCACTGAGAAGACGTACCATATATGCCACTTTGAGCTCTTACTTAGAGAAAGGATAGGATGTAAATAAACACAAGAAATAAAGTAAAATGCACTAGTCCCAAAGCCACTTCCCAGAATGCACAGTAATACTCACCTTCCATGTATTCCATAATTCTTACTAACATTCCAGAGGTTATAAGGAGGTACTGAATGACATGAACTTGTTCTGTTTGCCCACCCACACTCTTAATGAACACCCTTGGGCACCTAATCACCCTGCAATCTCCTTTTGTTCTTTCAAGGCCTAGTTCTTACCAAGCAAGCTTGTTTGCATGAGGATTAAGAGCCCCAGTTCTTATGGCATGTATTGTCCTGTCTAGGCCTCACGTGGCACATTAGCCTCCCCACATTTTCCACATTCCTGCTTGATATGACTCAGAATAGCTTGTTTACCAAGATCAGCTGTTCTTGGAGAATTCCAGTATTTCTTAGGATGGAATTATTTACTCTTACAGTACTTTATCCACCATTATCAATTTTCTGCCCCTGAAAATAGGGATATTGGAGTACCTGTTCATCAGTACAGTTACTTGAAATAGGCAGGCAAAGGTGACGCATGTTTAAAGGATGATGTAGAAATGCTTATAACTGACAGGAAATATCTGCTATAGCTAGGGGTGGGTTCCAAAAATTTCTACTACCACTCTGTGGGCGTGGCTCAGGGGTGGGTTCCACTTACCTTCGCCACCAGTGTGCATCGCGATGTTGTGCGCGTGCACGCGCGTTCCCCCAGTGCAATTCTGCTTCCGCGCATGCTCAGTCACTATAATCAGCCCGAAACACAGCTGAGGAGCTGATCAGCTGTGCTTCGAGCAAAGAATAAAGGTCAGCATACACCCGGGGGCGGGCGGGATGGCCATTTCCGAAGCAGCAGCAGAGCACAAACCTTCAAAAATTTGCCAAAAATCCTCGGAAAAAAATGGCGGCGCCCACGGACCGGCACCGATCAAAGCGGGTCAATGACACCATTGTGATGTCACCAGCGGCTCGCTACCGGTTCGGGCGACCCGATATGAACCGGGAGGAACCCACCCCTGGCTATAGCCCTCCAATGCATTTTCCAACCCTTCATCTCTCTTTCTTTGACCAATCAAAGAGCAGCTAAGATAGTCCTGACCTAACTATTCCACTTTGGACTGCAATTTTAGGCTCATTTTAGAGGCAGGAAGGTCAGTAACCTTTCAATCATCTATAGCTTGAAGAGATGCAATAGACAGTTTTACTGATCTTCATCCACCTTTCCCTAATAGCCAGTCAAACTTTTGCTAAAACACTTTCTCTAGAACTTTCTGTAACTGTGGTTCCATCTCCTCTTAAGATTTGTGTGTCAGCCTGAACATATTTTGTAAGCAGACATTTCAATTGCCAATTGCAAACCTAGATAAGATAGCCTTTATCACATGGTCAAAAGTTATGTAGACTCAAGCACAGAGAAAGAGAAATAAGTAGATAGAAATAAGAAATTTAACCTTAACCTCCCTTCATGTGTGTAGTTTATCTGGTTTCTGACCATAAGAAGAACAATGTTGTCACTAAGAGGAAATAAGTAGGGTCACCTTCTTTCATCTAGTGGGTCCAATAATCCTTTGCTCTTACTGTGCAGTGGAACTGGAGGCTTTCTTGCTATATACAGTAGGTGGGAGAGGTGTTAAGTAAAAGGAAAATTACACAGTGGAGGAAAAAGTACCTCTCATTTGTATTACTAGGTTACCTTTGATTTTGTAAAGTGGCAGATGTTGTATATGCAACTTTAAGCAATCCTAAGGATATGTTGCCTTGCACCAATTGGACTGTGTGAAATAGTTGAAATAGTTGAAATAGTTCAACATCTCTTTTGAAGTTTTTTCTTTATTATGCAGTTCTATGTATGCCTATTTGAAAGTAAACTCTTATTTTAAATATAATCAATTTATACCCATGGGGTACAGGTTTGTAGCTCTGTTATGAAAGAAAGTGAATGGGTTACTCACAAAAGAACCCAGCATTTTACAATTTGGGTGCCTTAAAAAATATATAGATATATATATTTGGATCTGATATAGATGTTTTTTTTTTTAAAAATAAGGACAAGATGAATGATCTTGTGCTCCTCATATCTTTAATTTAAGCTACACAAGGAGAAGAGAATGAAGCTGTTACAAAAGCATGTGCCCAGAGATAAGCATGATTTATTTTGAACTGAAAGTGTTCAAAAACCTGAACTGAAGGGAAAATCATATGAAAGGCTGTCAGGTCTCCTGCTGTTCAAATGTTTTCTAGTTAGTCTACAGAATCAATCTATAAGGAATATTTCTTAATCCCCGTCATCTTCTATGCCGAGATCTTCCCCCTCCCCTGGAGTTGTCAGCTAATGCCAGTTACATTAGACCTGAAAAGAATGAATCATTCCAATGATATGGTGTACAAGCAGCCCCACCCTAGGCACTGGGCCAATAGGTATACAGGTACACGAGAGTAAAAGAGAGTACTCAGTAGAGAAAGCTTTACTCTGAAACAACTTTGAAACAACACTCATGAAAACTATCCTTTTTCTATCCTGTAAGTGTTGAAGGCCCATTGTGCAAGGCACCCTGAGTCAACTTTCCTTCACTGTGAGCCCACTTGCTGCCATTTCACCAGCTGTTGCTGCTCCCTGCATCTCGTTCTAGCTACTTACTCAAAGACAAGGTTGACAAGAGAGAAGGTAGCTAATGCTGCAGCTCCTTTTTCTTGTGATCCTACTTTGTCTATCCTGGGACAAGGAGACTGAGTGAGCCAACTGTAGTATATGATATGGGATAGGAGGAATCTTGGCAGTGGGCCCTCTATAATGTTTGTGAACCATGACAGATGGTCAACTACGCCAACATTAGCTGCTGGCCCTTCAGCCATGCATTTACTCTGAAAAGTTCTTATTAATTCAAATGCTACTTCACTAGCTTCTGATATTTTAATAATCCTAATCCAAGGATCTTTCTATGATCATTTTTGGAGCTATATTTTTCTTAAAAGGCCAATATGCCTCCTTCAATGTTCTTCCTTTTTGTTTTCTTCTTCCTTTATTATTCATTTGCTGCTTGATGGTTCATTTCTGTGAATCATGTCTTAATTATTAATTCTCATATGAAACATATTGTGGTTAAAACTTCTGGGAATCACTTGACCTAGAAAGCGTTTGGTATGTTTTAAAACTGGATTCCTGAACAGAGCAGATAGTTAGATTTAATAGCTATGAAATATTATTAAATAAACTCAATGAAAATAATGGACACTAATCATAAATATCAAACATCAAGTCCTGTGCATTCTTCCTCTCCTGCTTTTTGTACCACTCATGATCAAATGTTCTGCAGAACCTAAACACTTGCACATTCTTGTGGCATTTTGGTTGATTTAGATTGGTTTTCACTCTCCTTTTTGTTAGTATATCTAGGTATAGGCTCTTTTAGAGCCAAGGCTCTTCTGAATTTGAAACCACAGATTACCAGTGTAAGCTCTGGTTTTGCTTTAAGACCACAATATGGCTTATTGCTGGCTTCCTGGTTTTTTTTTCCAAGTGGAAACACAGAGACCACACCATTATGGCTAGGATTAGCATAGTTGTTTGTTCTATGAGCTGAATTCCTCAACAGGATCAATATCCCCCTGTGCTGAGCAAAACATGCTTAGGTTTGGCTTGAAAATATTTTATGTTGGCGGTGTGCCGAGTACTAAATCCACAATAGGTGAGTCATACCTGGGCCTTGTGTGTGCAAATAAAGTGTAGTTATGTCAAATAAACGTATATGCATTTATCTGACATAAAAAGAGAGACTGACTGACTTTGTGTAAGTTGTTAAAAGAAAGGAGAGAGAAAAAGGGAGGGAGGGAGGGAGGGAAGGGGGGAGGGGGAGGGGGAGAGAGAGAGAGAGAGAGAGAGAGAGAGGGAGAGAGAGAGAGAGAGAGAGAGAGAGAGAGGGAAGGAAGGAAGGAAGGAAGGAAGGAAGGAAGGAAGGGGGAGGAAGGAAGGAAGGAAGGAAAGGAAGGAAGGAAGGAAGGAAGGAAGGAAGGAAGGAAGGAAGGAAGGAAGGAAGGAAGGAAGGAAGGAAGGAAGGAAGGAAAATTAAGCCCAAATAATTAGGCTGAATTTGCATGAAGGAAAGTTTGGAATTTGACAGTTAGCATACAGCACTATTAAAAGGAATTCTGGAACCAAAGTCTCCGTGTTCTGTGTTACCCAGCAAAATTAGGGCTCCAAAACCATATGGATCTATCCTAAATATACAAAGTATGTTTAAAACTTTTAATACATTCTCAATTCCTGCATTTTCAGAAATTAAGAAATGTGTTTAGGAAATAACATATACATGTCTTAGGTATGAAATGTATGTTGATTTTAAGGGTAGTAGACTTACATGGCATCTTTTAAAAACTACGTGGTTATGGGTCCTTTGGGTGCAGCTTTATTGCAGGAATCCTGTATTTTTTCTGCATTTCTCTTCAAATGCGCAAGAAAAGAAAGAAAGGAGAAAGAATCATTGTGACATATTTGGATCACCTTTTCGTCTTTTTTTGTACACCAATTTTTTTCTTTTTTGTTGTTGTTAATGCTGGACATATGTTTTTGTTTTGTTTTGCTTGCTTGTTTTTATGTTTTTTATTTTATCTTTTATGATAAAACAAAGTAAATATACTTAAAAGGAAGAATCATTGTGACATGAGAAACATTATCCTAATTTTGGGTGAATTCTCCAAACATGTACTTGCTCATAATTGGTATGTTGGTGAATGAATTGAAATAGAAGCTTTATATTGTTCCTCTGAAATATTTTAACAGATTCTATCATTTTGACTAGATTTATACTCTGGAATATTTTTATCCTGGTTGGGTGAATAAGCTATGATTGGCTAAATTCTCACAACATGTAAAAACATACACTTATTTACAATGACTGGGTTCACATAACATGCAAACCTGCAAGGTAAAATTGCTTATATGCCATCCCACCCCCTGTGTAGCAAATTATACATTATGCTCCACAAAGAACCACTGAAATTACATGCTTTGCATAATAGTTACTAGATAGCTAGCAAGAAGCAATACTGTACTATAAATCATTGTCTACTACTAAAGTTGAATAATGATGTTTCTGAACACTGAAAATGATTCTGGGAAAATCGGTATCAGCATATCTCAGACTTAATGAGATTCTGCTGCCCTAAACTTATCAGATCTACCATGCCTACATGCTCTTTAAAAACAATAATTTCTACTGGATTCAGCCATTCAGTTTCTAAGCACCTGTGATGGCTCTTTTCCTGCCCTGCAGATCCTAAGCAATAACTCCCTGTAGTTTATTCCTCTGTTGGATCATTGTCTATAAAGCCTTACAGCCTTTCCACCTTACCCCACTTTTAAAATGACTGAAGACATTGAATAAGCTAAGGCAACATAAAATACAGATGAAAGTATACTTTTTAATTTTGCTCCTCTGAGTAGAACATAGAAGGATGTTTGGCTATAAGAATTAAATACATTGTAAAAGAATAGTGTTCTGAACTTTGCTCATTGTAAAGTATTATGACTATTCCCACTAAGGCAAAAGAAAAAAGGAGAGAGGAATAAACTTCTTTTTTATTCCTCATACATTGAAAGCACAATTATATTTAACCAGCACAGCACATTGTCCTTACAGGGTTCCATCTAATGGATAGAAAATGTGGGCATTATCCAGGGATACAAAACTAGCCCGGCATTTAAGATTATCTGCATTTGTCATTAATAAATACTAAATGTATTTTGGGACTGGGGGGGAAACATTAAAGAAGCAGAAGAATTTAAAAACTAGCAGAATTCTCCAATTTAAAAAAAAAACAGTTAATGATCTCACTTTTGTTTTCTTACAATATGATTTGGAAAATAGGTGGACTCCCTCTTCTTTGTGGCAGCCCCTCAAATATTAGAATACTGCTATCATGACTAGGGGTGACATGATAGCAGTGTTCCAATATTTGAGGGGCTGCCACAAAGAAGAGGGGGTTCAACATATTTTCCAAAGCACCAGAAAGCACCACAAGAAAAATGGATGGAAACTAATCAAGGAGAAAAGCAACCTAGAACTAAGGAGAAATTTCCTAACAAAACAATTAACCAGTGAATGGCTTGCCTTCAGAAGTTGTGGGTGTTCCATCACTGGAGGCTTTTAAAAACAGACTGGACAGCCATGTCTGGAATGGTATAAAGTCTCCTGCTTGAGCAGGGGGTTGGATTAGAAGACCTCCAAGGTCCCTTCCAACTCTGTCATCTGTTATTCTGATTCTCATGACTTGACAACACTCTTTACCTACCATCTTGGTTGAACATGTGATGCAGGATCTTGGGGTGATTTGTCACATGCCACATTAACATTAGCTTTGACTGACCTTGAGTATCAAGGCAATCTATATTGCACCCAAATAGGAAGATGTCAACAGCTGGAGATGGAATAGTAACCTTTTCATGTATCCCTGCACTTAAAAAGCTTAAGATCCACATACCACTCCCTGTTAGGCCAGGGCATAAACAGTCCATGAGAAGCACTGCAAAGTCATTCTAAAGTGAAGAACAGGCCTGTCATGTCCACAGATCATTAGCGGCAAGTGAACAGACCAGTGTCTATAAGAGCATCACTAACCTGTTGTCCTAGTCATATCAAAAAGAAACCTTCTTCCATGCTACTGACACAACTAGACCAACTAAACTGGTTCTGCCAGGGTTAGCATCTAATTATATTTATTGAGAGCTTGTCTCTTATACTCATCCACTGTTGGCTGTGTTCCATGATCCCTGCACCATAAAAAAGCAGGAATTATTGCTTTCCCTCTGTTAAGAATTATTCAAACAGGATTGGAATAATAAAAGTGTGGGGGGGAACCCTACGTTAATCACATAAATATCTGTGATACACAAAAGAGACATGGTATTCACAAAGATAGTGTTTTTACCTGGGCTAATTTGTTTTATTTCTATGAGAATATGTAAGCTTTCAAATTTTTAAGGTTGTTTAAATAGGCTAATTTCCTGTGTACAGTCCTGAAACATGAACAAAACTATGGAATTCTAGGAGGATATGCAAAACATTTTATTCTCCAGAAACAAGTTGATCCAATAGGAGACAAATGTTTCAGTGCCACAATACCAGTGGTAGAATCAATATATTGATTTAAATAAATAACACCAACTCATCATCACACCAAGTGAAGACACAACTTAAGTGACTATTGTACAAGTTAGGCAAGAGTTCCAGACAAACTGATAAAAAAGCAGCTACTCAAAAGTATGGAGGCAAATTGGATCCCAAATTATAATGTTCTAGACCAAGAGTAGAAGATGTGTAGTTTTTCAGATGTTGCTAAATTATAACTCTAAGTATTCCCAACCAGTGATTGTACTGGCTTGAGCTGATGGTACTAGAATGTTCTTTTTACATGTTCAAAAAGCAATCTTCCATTACTTTGACCTTTTGGAACCCACTTATAGCAAGTAGTATTTTTATTTATTTATTTAGTTATTTAGTTATTTATTTATTTATTTATTTAGTCAAGTACGTATTTGGTAATATACATAAGTATAACATTATTTATATACATAAGATGGGTGCAAATAAAAGGAAACATTTGGACAAGGACGGTAGGCACGCTGGTGCGCTTATGCATGTCCCTTACTGACCTCTTAGGAATGGGGTGAGGTCAACAGTAGATAGTCTAAGGGTAAAGTTTTGGGGATTTGGGGAGGAAACCACAGAGTCAGGTAGTGAGTTCCAGACATTAACCACTCTGTTGCTGAAGTCGTATTTTCTGCAGTCGAGTTTGGAGCGGTTCACTTTGAGTTTGTATCTGTTGTGTGCTCGTGTATTGTTGTGGTTGAAGCTGAAGTAGTCGTTGACAGGAAGGACGTTGTTGCAGACAATTTTATGAGCTAGGCTTAGGTCATGCCGAAAGCGACATAGTTCTAAATTTTCTAAGCCCAGAATTTCAAGTCTGGTTGCGTAAGGTATTCTGTTGCGAGCAGAGGAGTGGAGGACTCTTCTCGTAAAGTATCTCTGGACACGCTCTATTGTATTTATGTCCGATATGCAGTGTGGGTTCCAGACAGATGAGCTGTATTCAAGGATTGGTCTGGCGAATGTTTTGTATGCTCTGGTTAGTAGTGTAATATTACCGGAGAAGCAGCTATGTAAGATTAGGTTAACAACTCTTAATGCCTTTTTGGTGATGTTGTTACAGTGGGCTTTGGCACTTAGATCATTTGATATGAGTACTCCAAGGTCTTTGACAGAGTGAGGGTCGTCTGCAAGGTCATGTCCATTCAGCTTGTATTTGGTGTTCTGATTCTTTTTGACAATGTGTAGGACTGATCATTTGTTGGTTGAGAT
>QLTV01002530.1:4955568-5051808 GCA_003457575.1 Thermophis baileyi | reverse complement strand
AGTCAGCCGCAAGTCCTTTTGCGGTGCGTTCCAAGTTTCTTTTTTCTTTTTTAATGATTGTAGTGCCAGGTTTCCATTTCTGAAATAAGCATATACCAAATACAGGACTGCAGCCAGAGACTATTCTGAGGTTTTGGCTTCATGTATCTAGGGCAGGCAGCGATGAGTCCAAGGAATGAAGAGTTCACCTTCAGGCTGAAGCTCCTGTACTCTCCCCAGTGAGACATTCAAAGAAGGATGTCAACCCTGGAGCCATTTTGAAGCATCTTTTTTTTTTGTTTCACACACACACACACACACACACACACACACCAATGCGTGAACAGTGTGGCACCTGGGTGTCATACATTCTAATTACAAATAAAACTAGTAGAATTAATTATAGTTATTACATTCAACCAACTTATATATTTCTAATAATAATACACATTTATATTAAGTTGTAGTCTGTCATTATTCAATTATTCCATGTTTTCTCTTGTTATTGCTTTTATTTATTATATAAAAGTGTATACACTAATATTTCCTCTTTTTCTTATTTCTATCTCTTATTCTAACTTTTAATCATGTCACCCTTTTATTAAAATACATTTTCTTTCTATCCTGCCTAGCTTCTAATCATGTCACCTACCTAAAAAAGAAAGGAAAGAGAGAGAAAAAGAAAGGCAAATCAGAACAACAAAAAGGAGAAATCATCTATCCATCGTCTCTTGTCCGCTTCAGTACTTTAATTGCTATGCTTTTTTTTTACTTGCCTCCCATATTCCTCTCTTGGATCTTTATCTCTATCTGGATCTACTTCTTGGCTATTCAATCTAAGAATTTCTCCCATCTCTACCCTCTTCCACTGCCTAATTTCCAAAATTTCTGTCCAAGCCCCTATCTCCCTTTCAAAAGTATCTTCCTGTATCTCCAATTCTCTTTTAAACTCTCTTAAAATATTTTTCCCCTGGTTTAATTCATCAATCACTGTTATTTTCATTATTATTTCCTTCTTGTCTTCTTCTTTTGTTCACTGGTTCTTCGGTTCAATCTTTTCCTCCATTCCATCTGTTGGCTCCTCCCTTTCCTGAGCGTCTTGGTCTTTACTCATCATCCCTCGTATAGTATTTTCCATTTTTTCCATAGTCTCCTTAAATCCTTTCTCCATGATGTCCTTTGTATTTTGAAAAAGCAACGGCATCTCCTTCAAAGTTCCACTTATTTCTTCCTTATAAAGCATCTTATTTTGTTTTAAGAAATTCAACTTTTGTCCAGCAGTCCAAGAACCATTTATTCAGTCCTAAAGTTGGCAACTTTATGACTTGGCAATTGTTATTCATGTCTTGGTTGTGCCATTTTAGGCTTGCTTTACATGACAGACTAAACCTTATTATGGCTTAACCAAGGAGAGTATAGTCCTACATGTCTCTTCGTCTTCTCGCAAGCAGACACAGCTTGCAATCACAAATAGAATTTTAAAATCTAGTCTTTCTGTGTTGTATGAACTAGAGAAACAGGTTTCTTCTTTTCAGAATAAACTACAGAAATAACTCCAAATCAAATTGAAGTTTATCTTCTAATAGGAGAATGTGCCTGTAATGTTCTTAAGGTAGTATTACTGAGGCTTATTATGGAAACTGAAATGGTGTCCAGCAGACATGAAGCTCTGAAGGATAATTAAACAACAACAGGCCGAGACTAAGCATTAGGGGCTTGGTATGGACAAGAATATGCTGACTGGTACCCAGTACATTAGAACACATAGTTTACTTGGAATCATTTCATTTATATTCTATACCAGGCAGCAAATTAAGTTGTTTGACGTAAGAGTGGCAATAATTTTATTAGATGATTTGAACTCTGCTATAGAATAGTTAATTAGCTCTTAATCACTCCTTTTATTTGCTTCCTTTTTTTCTTTGTCTCTGATTTGAAAATTTTCCATTTTGGCACTTTTCTTATCGGTTCAGAGCAACTTATGCTATCTATGGGACTGCAGATTTAAAAGCAGAAAACAAAACAGTGGACATAATGGACAATGTTGATTGGATTCTATATAGGCTTGCCATGAGAAAATCAACAGTTTCTCTCTATATAAATTGAGAGAGCAGATTGAAACTAGTTCAACTTGAGATATCATTCTATCTGAGAAAGAAGTCCAGGAAGATCTGTGTGAATTAGCACAGAGATAGTATACTATCTTAGGCCACACTGAAATGGTGACTTGACCTAAAAGACTCAGCCAATCATTCCTTGTTTCTTATGGCTATTTTGCATATTTAGAATCTATTGATTAGTATAACATTTTACCAAGCACTCTGTCTAGTAGATCTGATCTGTTTAACAAGAATTATGCACAAAAAAGCTACAAACCAGTATTTTAATTACAAATATGTAATTAATCTGGAAAAAAATTAAGAATAGCTTATTGCATATACTCAGTAACACATACAAATCAGTAGTGGGTTCTAAAACCCGTTGCTACCGGTTCACGCGTGCACTCGCGCAGAAGCATCCCGGGCGGGTAGGCGGAGCCTCCCGCCACTGCCGCTGCTACCGGTTCATAGAACCGGGCCGAACCGGGAGCAACCCACCGCTGATACAAATCACCATTTCATAAATGTGTCCTACAACAGAATGAGATTTTTTCAGCCTATTCAGGAGAATAAGAATGGTACAAGACATACAGCTTTGTGCTCTTAAGCATACACAGTGTTAAAGCTCTGTAGATAGCTAAGCACAGCTGTGGTAAACCTTCAACTAAATTAATCTTAGTTTAGTGTATTTTATATTTAATGGGCCAAATCTTTTGGACTTGAAAGTTTGCTGTGGTTGGCAATTGTTCTGGCTCCAGGTTTCCCAGGCTGCCGTGTGACCTCAGCTGTGGCTCTTCTGTAGAGTGCCAATCCATACTGTTTGTGGCTGCCAATCATTTTATTTTATGCTCAAAAGAGCATATCTCATGCTTCCTCTTAAATTCCATTTTTCCTTCGTGTATGTGAGGTTTTTTGGCTCATAAAAGCCAATTCATCATTGACTTTAACAGGTACCATATCACCCTAATACGGTAAGTCCATTAAATCAGTTACTATGTTTTCAAATCCTGTTAAAAATATTTTATTATATCTTTTGATTATTTTTATTACATTATATTCTTCTGACATGTCTTATAGACTTAGGGCCACACCTCATTGATGCTACACTGTTGAACCTCATCACCTTTTGGCAAATTTCCCTGCTCTAACCGGTTAGTTAGGATAGAATTTGATCAAAAGGCCTTGGGTTGGCCTAAATAAGATACATATTACATATGGTGTCAGTGTCTACTCCATCTGACACATGGAGGTGCATGTGGGAGCATGTTTGCATGAGCACAAGAGGACAGTTTTTAATCTGTTGCCTCAATGTATATGTTGAACAAGTGCGGCTATGGATAATTACTTTGACACACTATTTAAATGTTTTTCAGTGAAATGTAATATTGTAATAGTCCTTCTCATTTATAGTAGTATTACAACTAGCTTCTGTTTTATTTAATTATCAGAACACATAAAGATATACAGTTAAACAAAATAATGGAAAAATAATACAAAATTGTCCCCATGAACTAGACAGAAAAAAAATGTAATAAAATTAAATGGAACTAATATTTATTTACTTATTTTACTTATTTGTTTACTTATTACTAGAAAAATGTGGGATAGACAACATCAGCACCAGATGGATTTGTAACTGGCTGACAAACCATACTCAACGACTAGTCCTTAATAATACTACATCTACATGGAGGGAAGTAAGCAGTGGGGTACCACAAGGTTCTGTATTAGTCCCAGTACTCTTCAATATCTTCATAAATGACTTAGATGAGGGAATAGAAGGGGAACTCATCAAATTTGCAGATGATGCTAAGCTGGCAGGAATAGCCAACACTCTAGAAGACAAGCTCAGGATCCAAAAAGATCTTGACAGACTTGAACAATGGGCCCTATTTCACAAAATGAAATTTCATGTGGAGAAAAGCAAAAACCAAAGGTACAAGTACAGATTAGGAGAAACCTGGCTCAAAAACAGTAACTGTGTGAGGGACCTTGGAGTCTTAGTGGACAATCACTTAAACATGAATCAGCAGTATGCGGCAGCAGCCAAAAAAGCTAATTCAATCCTTGGTTGTATAAACAGTGGCATAGAATCAAAATCACATGAAGTATTAGTACCGCTTTATAAAGCCTTAGTAAGACCACACCTGGAATACTGCATCCAGTTTTGATCACACATTATAAAAAAAATGTTGAGACTTTGGAAACAGTGCAAAGAAGAGCAACTAAGATGATTTAGTGTGGAGACTAAAACATACGAAGGGTTGCGAGATTTGGGTTTGGCTAGTCTAGAGAAAAGAAGGACTAGTGGGGGGGCATGATAGCAGTATTCCAGTATTTGAGAGGCTGCCACGAAGAGGAAGGGGTCAATTTATTTTCCAGAGCACCAGAGGGCAGGATAAGAAACAATGGATGGAAACTAATCAAGGAGAGAAGCAACCTGGAATTAAGGAGAAACTTCCTAACAGTGAAGACAATTAACCAGTGGAACAGCTTGCCTTCAGAAGTTGTGGGTGCTTCATCACTGGAGGTTTTTAAAAAGAGACTGGACAGTCATTTGTCTGAAATGGTGTAGGATATCCTGCTTGAACAGGGGGCTGGACTAGAAGACCTCCAAGGTCCCTTCCAGCTCTATTCTGATTCATTGATTCATTCATTTTTTTTTCTCATTTTTGAACCACTCATCTCCTTGAAAGAGGGACTCTGGGTGGTATACAGTAAAACATCAAAATATAAAACAGTATATAAACATGAAAATTAAAACATGAATGTACAGTGGAAGGGAGTTTTTTTTAACTGTCTCTGCAAACAATAAATCATGACCAACATTCTGTAGACTTTTTAAAGAATAACAGTAATAATAATATTATGGTTGTAGCAAGGAAAGCAGAAAGAGCAGGGTTAATATTAACTAACCCAATTTTTCTCTGTAGTTTTTCTTTTTTAAATTTTCTTTTCCTCTGACAACAATGAATCATTCCATGGAAGTTTGCCTGTAAATACACAAATAATATACAATCAGAGGCAACAAGTAACATGTTTGGAGAAAGCTAACAACACAGAAATAGTTGCCTCTTTCTCTATGAGGCAATAGAAGCAACAGGGGAAGAATCCCACTGCTGAAATGCAGGTAACCCTGTTTTTCTGTAGAAATTAATAAGAGAAGGGTTTTTCAAATGTAGTGAAAGAAAACAAGGAGCTTATAATGCAGCAGGTGTACTTTTCCAATTCTGTACATCCAATTTAATACTTGACACTACATATTCCTCTGACAGGTATTACCCTACTAATCCAAATATTGGTAAAAGATGGCTTCCAGGCCTGACAAATATATACATTCACTCCAGGCAAATGGTAAATACCATTTCCATAGTACATGACTATTCCATAGTACATGACTCTTGTTCCATAGTACATGACTCTTTATAATCTTTCTTCATCAAGCAAGTACTTATAATTATGAGTTCCTTGATGTAGTATACAAACTTCAGAGTAAAGGTTGCTCCATCAGAAGAAAAGCAAACTATGCATATATTCTTTTAGTTCCCTTTACAGATCAATAACAGAATATTTTGAAAGCTACAAAACAGACATGTTGAAGTGCTGAAAAACGTAAAAAGGTGCTATAATGTTTGTAATGCTTAGAATTGCCTATGATTTTTTTCTTTTAAGGGAAAATACCAGCCATAGCACATCAGCACAGAGGAAAATGGAGGGCTTCCCATTTTCCATCCTGCATTTTCACTGAAAAGCATCCAGTGAACAATTTGATTGATCCTGAAAGTCATTCGTGAAATAAATGCCAAATCTAGGAGCAAAAGCAGCTTTAGGAGATAGTTTTGGTGGGAAAATATGAGTGGTATTAAGTCTGATTTCATTTTGGTCAAAAGAGTTATCAATTCATTGATTAAGGCGTGGAATATATTGTATAATAGATGTGATCATATATTCATATCCTACATGTGCATATTTGTAAATACTTTTTGCATGTGATTGGAGTCACAAAAATAGTTACTCAAACAGAGCCTTGTAGCCATAATGTTGCTGTACCTAAGGATACAAGGGATAAGTAGTGCAGAGAATAAACAAAAGCAAACTTCATCGAAGTTATAAAAAGTTGAAAGGGAGGTAATGCTCACCTCAATCAACATTGTAACCCCCTGTTGAGATGTCTCAATTATCTCAAGAACAACAACATTTGGACAAAAGCAGACACCCACATTCATGAAGTAATTATTGATTTGTTGTTATAGTTTTTATGTGTATTTATTAATTATAATTTTTTAATCACACCTTTATTATTTGTATAAAATAACTCAATGTGTCAAGCATACCTAATACTACTTCCTCCTCCAATTTCCCCTACAACAACAAGAGAGAGAAGTTCTGTTGAAATGCTTATTTTAGATGCTGGCTTTCAGGTGAATGTCTTTCAGTATGTAATTTCATCAGACTGGTCTCAGCAGAGGGAATCTAGCAGATTCCTTGTTTTCCTTTGATCATATTATTTAACACCTGGGTCTAAGCAAAAGATTCTAAAAGACAAAAAAGGTCCAAGTTTTTTTTTAACTAAAGATAACACTGAGAGAAATTATTGAGTTTAGTGGTGAAAAGTGAGCAATTCTAAATGTATTAATTGTTTCACTTCCATCTTTTTATGTTGAGGGCATTCCACAAAAACATGCAGCTCTTTCAAGGAATTCCTGACAGGAGCCACAGGTGCTCCCTATACTCTCCAAAAGACCTTTTTGCTGTCACACCTGAAGCCCTGTACAACTTTAATAAATGGTCATTTCTCAGTCTAATATTCATTGTTCAATATTTATTGTAATTGACTGTATTCCAAAAAGCATATACTACTCAAGAAATAGCCTTTACAATGATATTTTTTAAACAAAGAGTAAAACATGATTCTTATGAAATGCTTAAGGAGGACACAAGATACTAATGTAGATACAAAGAACTACTGAATCTTTAGTCGTTTATTTAGCAGTTTCTCTCTTGTACAAGATCTCTACATTAGAACATCTATTGCTAGCCACAAATACAGCTAAACTATATTCCTCATTAAGGCTCTAAGCTACCTCTGTTTAACTCTCCTGGTCTGACAGTTGGGTCGGCCCAGGTCCCAACATGGGGTCTCTGCAAATCAAACTATAACCCTTTGCTAATGAAGCCCCTCTGGCCAGTCTCTTACTTCAAAGCCCCAAAAAGGAATTGCACAGGTGGATTGGAGGAAATGCCAGGGATCCAATTTCTTCAGAGGCCAAATTACAGGCTTCCTGCAATGGGTTACCTGACTTGTGCTCAGGTGCAAGATAATCACAGGCCTGCCTCCTACTGGGCCATACTGTAGACCTGTGGTTACACTTTCCTCAAACATAGCAAGCTAGGGTAGCTGTTCTGGTGGAGCAACCCACTTTGGGCTATAGATGAATCGCATAGGGGAGGGTCCAGATCGTACCACAAAAGGCTCCTGCAGGGATGGCTTTATTTTGCTGAACAATAGCAGCAGCAGGTAGTAATGGCTACCTGTAGGGCCTTAATATTTCAATAGCACAGATGGCTCCAACAGGTTCTTGGGATGAGATGCTGTGTGAAGAATAAAAATAACGAGCAACAAAGCACTCGCGGCACCTTAAAAATCAAGGCATTTATAGTGACGTAAGCTTTTGATGAACTTCAATCTTCTTCATCATTAAAGAGTGTTTGTGAAAGATACATAGCAAGGAATTGTTCCTTGTAAAATGGCTTGGTGGAAGATAGTAAAAAACCCCAACCTTAAGTGTTTGAATTCTGTAACTGTTCTTCTCATTTGAAAAATATTTTCCTTCACCTTATGTCTTTGTAGTTCTCAGGGGACTGTGGCTGTTTTATCTGATTAACAGCATTGTGAAGCATGTTCCTGCACAATATTTAATTAATTAATTTCACAGACTCAATTTATAACACCTTAACTAATAAAATATCCGGGAAATACTGATATTTTTTACGTGCAACTACTGTTATCAGATCGGTATGAAGTAGTTTCTCTGAATGTGGACAAATTCTGCTATGTTGCATGTAAAATTAGGCAAACTTTAACTGCCCACTTTTAATCCATTACCAATCGCATTATTATTCTGCCTGTCTCTTTTTTATTTTTTTACTATTATTGTTTTAATGCTTTTATTTGCTGGTCTGTGACCATAATAAGGATTGGTTAGATTGATTCATTTGGGCAGTCATTCATTTACTTTCCTAAAACCAACATTGAATGAGATGCTTTAAAAGGTTGCATTACCTGTAACTCAACAGAAATATATGTACAACAGAAATATATGTACAATTGTTCATATATTCTTTCTCTTATATGAACAATTATTGCATACTAAATCCTTAAATTAGCAGCCATCCATTACTTTAGTTCTAATTTCTGCCAACATACAGTACATTAGTTTATTGTTCTTCAAGCAGGCATATATGAGATATCAATATATGTGAGAGAGATGTAATATGTAGGTGATACTGACTATTAAATAATGAATACAGGCTAAAGCATGTTAGGGTTTCACTTGGAGGAGATGACTGAATCAAGAAGCAGATATTTCCAGTTCTCAAAGTAGCTATTGATGAATGGATTTCAAATGAATCCCAGATTCTTGAGCCATCAGGGAAATGGATTTTCCTGAGTCTTTCTCTTATTTCCTTCCCAAAAGCTGAAGAAAGAATAGTGATGAAAGAATTGTTAATTGATAGATGAGTCAATTAAAATTCAAGTTGATTCATCGGTAGTAGCCAGACTAATTAGTGAGAACAAATGTTAACTAGTATGCGTTGAAAGTGAAGGGCCTGGTTCTTTTATTTGTTGAATTTTTATTTTTCTGGTGTGTTATTATAGCAGGATGTGAAAAAGCTATTACTGAAAGCAAGTTTCTTTTCAAACAAGGAGTGGTAGGTTTTTAATTAGTAAACTCTATTTTGTCATACATTTCTTTCAAAAATTCAGAGTCTGTCTTTTGGCAATTTTCTTCGTTTATTAATACTTTTAGTCATACTCCCTGCTCCGTCATGTTCCTGTCCCAATTTTGACCTTGTAAGAATCCTGCTCCTATTAGATTATGGATGGTGTCTTCAACTAAGTTCTGCTGGATATGGCCTTGGCCTTGTAAGCCACCACTCTGATCAAGCCATAGGATTGTAGAATAGCTCTGCTGAGATGCTCCTTTTCCAAAGCTTCATGTGTCTCCAAAACATAGATCCACATTTTACTTCTTTGCAAATGAAATTTGGCCAGTTCTCTCCTTCTTAGCTGTCACCTGTTCCATCTTTAATCCTCCATCTTTCAGCTTTGAGATGCAGATTTTTCCAGATGGGAGTAATTCAGGAACAATAAATTAATATGAGTAGATTGCAGAAGGAACAATAGTCAGTTTAAAACAAACTGGAATTTTGTATTTAAAAATAATAGGGTGTCAGAGAATATTTTTCAACCCTTTGCTCTGTTTCTTTACAAAGATAGCACCCATTACTTTTCATTGGGCATCAAATGGCTTGCAACTGGTCAAAAGAGCGATGGAATTTAATGTTCACATGATCAGTGTCTGGAGCTTCTGAGAGAACAATAATTCCTTGCCTTCTCTATGACAAGCAGATTATTTAACCAGGGCAAACCTATGCATATAGAAAAGACAAAATACAGTTTTTCCTGGTACAGAATGTTTCTTCTGGAAATAATTTCAGAGTACTTTTTCTTCCTGTAGACAACATACAGTATATCCCTATATATTATACATAAAACCTTCACTGAGTGGAATGAGGATTAATTGAAGGCTTATTTCACACAAGTAGCAGATGTTTTCTTGATTACTCCACTACAAATAGCAGGTAAAGCTCACCAGAGCGAATTGTTGTACACAGAAATATAGGTGTGGCCCAGCCTGACCTTCTTTTTCATATGTTAGTATTTTACATACAGGAAGTTGTTTATATAGATGAGCCTTTCATCTTGTCAGTCTCTGCCCCAACCCCTAAAATAGTACAGTCAGAAAACAGGTTTACCAACCTCTTTGTCTTATGGCAACTAGGCTCTTTTGTCAACTTACTAAGGAGTTATGTTCTACATTAAGACAGAATATTCATCTGATCCTATACTTCAAATTAACACTAAACAAAACATTTATACTTCCCATATTTCAGTTTCCTTCTCAGAAGCTGCTTGGCAATATTCATCATTTATTTACATTAATAGTTCCAGAACTGTGGGGTGGAGTCCTCTCATGTCCATGAGGATTTTACATGTGGTTCCTGATGTGGCTGTGTATTCCCAACATTTTACAAGGTCACTTAATCTTGCTGTATTTTGGCATTCTTGCAATATACAGACATTTTTTTTTACCCCAAATCTTATAGGATTTTAAGTGGGAACATCCTCATGTTTTCAGATTTGGTGATCTAATGAGATTCAACTACTTTATAAAACAGAATCTTTTTTTTTTAATTTAATTGGAAGTTCCATGAACAGCTTTTGAGAAGGCATCTATGCATAAATACCACACTGCCAACGTCTTCCTAACTTGTGCCTTCAAAATCTTTAAATGACAAAGTAGTGGTCTGCAAAAACAAAACAAAAAAAGATTAGTAAGAACTAGTTTAGTCTTTACCCAAGTGGATCATGAAACTGAAAATATCAGTCTCATTCTTTTTCTAATTAAAAAACAGTCAATTCTGAATTTGAATGAATGGTATGTTATGTACATTTTCCCTGTTCCATTGATCCAATATATATTTGTTGTTATTTTCTGTAAGAACTGATTATTTGTTTGATTGGTTGCTTTTTCCAGCCAGTAATAATGTGCTGTGTACGTTTATCAGAGATCTGGTAAAATCTTAATAATATTTAGAAATCTCTAGATTCTCTAATTCTTATTTTTCTTCATTGAATGTATTTCTGAACTGTCTTTCATGGTCTTCCTAAGGTAGCTGACAATATAACATGCTAAAAAAAAGTATTAGATCAATAATTTCCTTTACATTTAAACAATTTTAAATTAACCCTGTTAACTTAGAGTTTCAAATATCTAAAAGCAGCAAATACCATAAAAAGGCAGTTAAATGCTAGAAAAGCAAATATGATTTTAAAATTAGCCACAGATTGCTGTGTTAAATCCCAGGAAGCTCAGAAGCAGATAGATGGAAGATGAGCAAATGCTGAAGGGGAACCAGCCACAGCAAACTAAAAAACAGAAAAATGAAAAAAAAGCAAAGGATGAAGGGAAACAAACAAAAGAAAAAAAAAAAAAAAAAAGGCCGGATGACAAATTGCAAAAATCAAGAGCTGGGGAAGGAAAGAATCCAGATTACTTTGTCTTCTTCACATTTGTCCCATTGTGCCTGAATTGCACATTGCTGTATTCACTGGTGCCTTGGTGATTACTTTGGGGGGCGGGGAGGGAGGGAGGGGCTGCCTCAGGGCAAAAAAACTCTTCTCTCAGATCAAGCAATCAGCTTTTGGCTGAGTGCCCATTTAGTAGTCATGTCCCAGCATGGGATACCACATTTTTAGCATGTTTTTCCTCCTATAGCTCTGCAAGGCCATGTGATAAGATTTGGCAGCATAACCTGCTGAAATGACATGACTCCTGCTCAAAATGACAGAGAATGGGTACTACAGAAGGGATCAAGCAAAGACATGATTGGCCCATGGTAGTTAAAAACACTGAAGCTAACTTGAAACAGGCCAGCTACTACTCCATTTTGCCAGGTCTGTTTGGCAAGCTAACTGCATAGTCAAGTCCATGTGGTGTGGGTTTTTTTTTTAATCTGCTAATGATAATCCCACCCGACCCCCACCCCCAATATTGATTTCTGCCTTGATTACAATCTCCCTCTCTTTCCTTCCACAGAATAGTGTCAAGGGAGATTGTGCAGAGCTAGATAGGCAAAATGACATTACCTGGCAGTGATGCTGATTCTTGAGCAGAAAGCCAGGGGCTATGAGGAGCAGGAGCCCCAAAATTGACCGTTAAGTACATTCCGTTGTTTGAAATCTGAGCATTCAGTTAAGCAGAGGAGGAGGAGAAGTTGAAACTTCATACTCAAAGCAGGTTTCAGGAAAGTTGCAAGAATGAACCAAACGATGGTAGGCAAATGCCTGCCACGGTTAATAGTCAGGTGAAATGCTGTAAATGTAGTCCTTGACTTACAACAGTTTGTTTAGTGACCATTCAAAGTTACAATGCCACTGAAAAAACTGACATTTTTCATAAGTTACGACCGATGCGGTATCCCCATGATCATGTGATCAAAATTCAGATGTTTGGCAACTGGTTCATATTTACGACTGTTGCTGTGTCCCAAGATCATGTGATCCCCTTTTGCGACCTTCTGACAAGCAAAGTTAATGGGGAAGCAGATTCACTTAACTGTGTTATTAACTTACCAACTGCAGTGATTCACTTAACAACTGAGGCAAGAAAGATAATAAAATGGGGCAAAACTCACTTAACAAATGTTTCACATAGCAATAGAAATTTTGGGCTCAATTGTCATAAGTCGAGGACTACCTGCATATCATAACTACCTGCGAGGTGGCGCAGTGGTTAGAGTGCAGTACTGCAGGCTACTTCAGCTGACTGCTAGCTGCAGTTCAGCGGTTCAAATCTCACCGGCTCAAGGTTGACTCAGCCTTCCATCCTTCTGAGGTGGGTAAAATGAGGACCCAGATTGTTGGGGGCAATATGCTGACTCTGTAAACCGCTTAGAGAGGGCTGCAAAGCACTATAAAGCGGTATATAAGTCTAAGTGCTATTGCTATTGCTATATGTATATTTGTTTGTATGTATAGAGTTATATTTTTATATTATTGAGGGCCCTTGGTGCTCTCTGAGCTTGGTTATTTTCTTGCAGACATTTCATTACTCAAACTAGGTAACATCATCAATGCTAGTGATAGTCTAGATCAGGGGTCGCCAAACTTGGCAACTTTAAGACTTGTGGACTTCAACTCCCAGAATTCTCCAGCCAGCTTAAAGTTGCCAAGTTTGGGGACCCCTGGTCTAGATGTTACCTAGTTTGGGTAATGAAAGTTTGCAAGAAAACAACCAAGCTCAGAGAGCACCAAGGACCCCTCATTTCAACCCTGAACTACCAATTTTCTCTTTCATTTAATATTATTATTGTTGTTGTTATTCTAAATTCTAAATTCACCTTTCTAAGAACTCTAAGATCATAGACAATGATGGTTAGGCAGAAAATTTTATTTTACATTGTTGTTCTGGTATTTCAGAACAATGTGACTAAAAAAATTAAGTGGGGTTAATTATGAAGGTTTACAAACTTTTAAGCACTACCGTATATCCACTGATTTGGTTTCTATAGGAAGGCAATATGTTGAAATAATAAATATCGAACCAAAAAAATAAAATAAAAAAATATCCACGCACGGTGATAAGTGATCTTATGGTTTCTCATATGGCCAAATGTTTTACTGTTGATATTATTCCTCCTTCCTCCTAGTAATTAGAATTATTCTTCGTAACTAATATTTTCTCATCATATGATTCCATTGCTTAAGCTAAAAAATGGCTTCAATGACAGAGAACAAACTGAATTTGCATCTAAACAAGATGGAGGTGCACTTGGTAAAAAGAAAGCTGGATTTGGGTACTGAAATAAAGCCTGTTTTGGACGAAGCTGGACTCTTCCAGGTTCACAGTTTCAGGATGTTCCTTCATTCCTAGTTGCCACTGGACCTTGTAGGTAAAGGCTGTGGTGAGGATCATGTTAGTATAACTATGGATGGTGTGCTGACTGAGTCTTACCAACAATTATGTATACTGTCTTGTGTACTGCAACATTTTAAACAGGACTGCCTTTGAAAAGTGTCTGAAGGATGCAGTTAGTGTGAAATGTAGTGGTTAAACTGCTAATGGTTGGAAAGTACGTGGATCATGTGATGTCTGTATGGAAAGCTATGTGATTGGTTGCCAATGACTTACAGGGAATAACGGAGCTGATATTAATATTTCAAATCCCAAATGACTTAGAACTGAACTGTCTCATGGACTCCCACTGTTGCCACTATGAAGTTTCCTGGTTACTTAGATCTGCAGGAGTAGCAATAGCACTTAGACTTATATACCGCTTCACAGTGCTTTACAGCCCTGTCTAAGCAGCTTACATGCTCAGCATATTGCTCCCAACACTCTGGGTCCTCATTTTACCAACCTTGGAAGGATGGAAGGCTGAGTCAATCTTGAGCCGGTGAGAATCAAACTATCCAACTGCTAGCAGCCGGCAGTCAGCAGAAATAGCCTGCAGTACTGCACTCTAACCACTGCACCACCATGCCATCATAGATAATTTGAAGATTCCTGTGCTTCTAGAGGCCTGTCAATGTGGCACACTGAAGGGGCCTTTGCCTTTATGGTTCTCAGGCAATGGAATGCACTGTCAAGAAAATGACAAAAATCCATCTCATTCACCATTGCTTTCATTTTAATTTTGGATTTTGTGCTGCTTTTCATTTTATGTTTCATAATTTATACTTAAGTGTTATAAGTTGCCTTGAGTGTTGTATAATCATAAAGGGGATAATGGTTTAAATATTTAAATTTAAATATTAAATACTTATGAATTACTACTACTATTTTATTAGTCCTAGGTCGCTTTATTAGGGGTTTTGTTTAGTATAAGATGCCTTGACAAATCTGAAATTTAAAAAAATCAGCAAGTCATCTGATACAATAATGGATAGGTTCCCTTAACCATTTCCCAACATCATTGAAATTCTCCAAGCCCTGCCATCCAATATAGAGGCTTTAAACACACCAATCAGGAACATTATAAGCTGATCAGGAACACAGTTAAACAAGCCAAAAGGTGAACTGAAGGGCAACCTTCCTGTGCTTCTCCAACCTCTGGCCAGAAATAAATCTAGTATACTCTCCCAGTCTCTCTGGGTGGTGTCTGTTTATTTTCTGAAAGTGATTCTACAAGGAACAGATTTGCTGCCAAAACTTCATGGTGGAAGAAGGACAAGTTATACTGAGGTCATTTCCAACACAATGTATCTTCCAACAATAGGAAAATGTTTTGTTTCAGAGTGTAGTAAAAAGTGCCTGATCCAAGGATAAGGCTGAGGAAACCATTGCAAAGTCCACTTGATTTTTGTTGTCCAGGATATGCAGCTAAACATATTTTTATGTATTTCTGTGAATGAGTTCAAAAGATATTGGTATCTTCTCTTCAGTTTTATAACTAGAACAACAACTAAGGCCTGTATTCTCCACAGAACAGGGACTTCGTTTGTGCTCCAATTGCTTTGGAAATTGCCATTGTGAGGAACATATTACCCTTTCCCCCCAACATCAAGGTCTCTAAACCAAGGAGAATATGGCATCTGCTCCAGTAGTGGGTTCTAAAACCCTTTACTACCGGTTCGCGCGCGCGTCGCTTCTGCACATGCGCAGAAGCGTCCTGGGCAGGTGGGCGGACCCTCCCGCCGCTGCCGCTACCGGTTCTAAGAAGCGGGCCGAGCCGGGAGCAACCCACCACTGATCTGCTCCCACATTGTAAGTTGGAAATACAGGAGGAGAAATTAGTTAACAGTAGGAAACCTCCAAATTTTGCTTGCCCATGAACAAAAACAGAGAGATACATGTTCCAGAAGAGATTATCAGAAGGGATTTTAAAGAACCAAACAATTTTAGTGAAATGATACAAAATTTAGCAAATGGAGGATCCTGATATATAAATTAATCTTCAATTCCTTCTAACTTTTATGTTCTTAAATTAAGCATTTATATTTGGGGGGGGGCAGAATTTCAGAATAAAGTTTCTACCAGGTCTCAGTTGTAGAAAAAAAGTCAACCAACGTTTGTGAGGCAAGAGTTTAAGTACTGAAAACAATTATTTACTTTGCATTTGTGCAGATATCAGTTATCTTTCTAGGCTGTGTTGGAGAGGTTGTAATCAAATTAGTACATATTACTATCTCTGGTGGCATTTGGTTCTCTTGGTTACACATGCTGTTCCACTTTCTTTTTTTTAAAAATTGGAAAAATTACTCAGCAACCCTGCTTAATTATTTCTGACATGGCCTCATATTGCCTACATTTCCTAATGCTTAATATTGGTCCTCAGGTTTATTATAGCAAAATGCTTTATGCAGGTTTATTTCCAGCAAAATGCTGGAAAATTAAAGCACTTTTTTTGTTTGAATCAATGATATTTAAATGTGTGGGAAATTGCATTGACTAAAAATGAACAAATTCTATAGCTAAGGATTATTCTACTCAACATTAGGCTCCACTTTTCCTTACAGATTACGATAGCTATATAAATATATTTTGGAACAGAAGTATTGAATATGGTTGTTTAATTTGCTGTTTCCTTAAGACTATAAACGTATATTTAGTTCTTTAACATTTGTTCATCTATGATTTCTTTTTTCTCTCATTATTCTGTTTTGCATTTTTAATATTTTATTGTACATTGTATGTTGAAATGAAATTTAAAAAATGTTATTCTGATTTTTTGTGCTATATTCAGTCATCTCTTTTTCATATGCCACAATAGGTCTTAAAACACAATAGATTTTACTCAAAGAGTAGAAAAGGGATACTTCTACACCACTTCTGTTTTTACTACCCACAATGCTCCCTCCGGAGTAGTCTTCCAACAGCAGATGGCTGTTATCATGCAGATGTATTGAACTGACCAAGCTCTCTTCTAGGACCAACGAGAGACTGCAAGGAACTAGCTACTGGCCACCACCACACATATTTTTGCTTTTTTTTTCTACCACAAACAGCAATGGTTTGGTATGGTTGCCAAGTCCTTCTGAAGTCTAGCTATTTTCTAGCATGAGGGTCCAATGGTAGCTTACCTGATTTATCAGTGGTGACAAGGAGGAAGATCTAGGACAGTGGTTCTCAACCTTCCTAATGCCGCGACCCCTGCCCCGCCCCCTCCCCGCACGCGATGAGGTGACAAAGGGGGTGTAGCGGGCTAGCGCGTGCTTAGGCGACCCCTGTGAAAGGGTCATTCGACCCCCAAAGGGGTCGCCACCCACAGGTTGAGAACCGCTGATCTAGGAGGTAGGAACTAGTGGGAGTTCCTGCCATAGGGAAAGCCGTGTCCCATAAGCTCTTCAGAGATTAAACATCTCAAAAAGGGAAACTGAATTTTTATGATTGGAGATTTCAGAAGACCAGTACAAAGGAAAATCAGATGATTTGCCCAAAGATGGGAACAAGGGGGCCTGGTGTACTGGAGGAACGATAGCAGTTAAGCCTCAAATGGACATAACCAAAGATAGATATGCCTAGAATGAAAAGGGTCGGGAAATATAATATCCTTATTGTATGCCTTAATTATGATTATGTTTTCATAATCAGATATTCTGGTTAAAAATAATCTCATTGATTCCTTATATTTTAATTAGGATAATAATATTATCCTTAACGTTAGTCTAATAATCTTAATAATGTTAACTATATACTTAAATAAGTTTGATAGAATAAAATCAAACCTACAATTAATTAATGTGTACAGGTAGTCCTCAATTTATGCCCATTTGTTCAGTGACCATTTGAAATTATGACAGTGCTAAGTGAAATTTATGATCGTGCCTGAAGTTACAGCTGTCCCTATGATCACATGATTGTAATCTGGGCACCTGACAACCTGTTCGCACTTATGGCCAGTTGCCAAGCGCTCCACAATCATTTGATGCCATTTTCAATCTTCCAAGTTGGCTTCTCCAGAAAGTCACTGGGGGAGCTGGCAGGAAAAATCAAAAGCCACTGTGCCTGCTAAGAAGAGCCCTCGTCTAGCTAAAAAGGGTCCATGCCAAAATCCAAGCAGGATTTTCAGCCTTAGAGCAGCAAAATTTGGGATGAAGAATTCCTCAGAATAGAGGCTATACCTCATCACCTCCATTATGTCCCCTCTTTCATTTCTCTCTTTCAGAGAGAACAATGGCAGATGAGGGCTGTGTATGTGTGAGGATATGCCAGGAACAGGCAGGAGAAGATAAGTGTTCTATCAGTGGGTGAAACCAGGTTTGGTGCGATTTTACATGAACACTATATAATGTTATATAAGTTATAATGTTATATAAGTTATAATGTTAACTTAGTTTCTAGAACCAGCCAAATTTGTGTGATCATCCACATCTGGAAATTGTTCTGAACTGTACAGACTGTGTAGTGTGAAGCCCCAAACCATCTAGGTTTGTTTCAGTAGTTATCTGCCTAAATTAGCCTTAAATTGGAGAGAGGGGAGAGTCTAGAACAGGGGTGGGTTCTAACTTACCTGGCTGCCAGTTTGCTTCCTCCTGCGCTGTGTGGGCGTGCGTGCACGAAGCGCGCGCGTGCGCAGTGCAAAAAAATTAAAATTCAAAAAGAAAAGCTGAAAACAAGATGGCAACGCATGCGCAGTGCCAGAAACTCGGCTTCTGCGCATGCACAGAAGAAAAAAAAATTCAAATTTTTTTTTAAAAAAGATGGTGGCGTCCACGGACCGGCACCAACCAAACCGGATCCATGATGTCATCGTGATATCACCAGCGGGTCGCTACCGGTTCAGGCGAACCATTCCGAACCGGGAGGAACCCACCTCTGGTCTAGAAGGAACACAAATCATGCTGTAGCTCTGAAGATTACTAATTTTATTACATACTTTCACAATACTTTATGAATGTTTTAAAGAAACATATATAGCAGCACTTTATGAATTCAGTTTAGATTTATATCACTTGCATGAAATGTTTTTATAGCAGTTTATTTTTTAAAAAATAAGGCTGCATCATACCAGTTGTCCCATATGAACAAATATTTCAAGAATGCATAGACATAAAAGTATACCAAAGAGAACCTCTGATTTCATTCCAGTCACAAATAGGTTTTGGAAAACTGACGATCATAGCAAGATTATTCATTTCTGAAGGAGATGGGTGGTTTAGAAATAGTAAAAATGAATGAATGAATGAATGAACGAATGAATGATATCACAGCTCATAACTACTTTGGGATCATCATCAACTTCCATTGTAATATAGGCCAAGGTTTCTCAACCTTTACACTTTAAAGTATGCAGACTTCAGCTCCCATAATTCCCCAGTCAGCATGCTAGGAGTTGAAGTCCACCCAACTTAAAGTCACCAAGATTGAGAAGCACTGATCTAGAACTAGCCTTTAGCACTATGTTCCATTCTTCTTGGTTAATATTATAAATGGATTTCAGAATTGACAGAACTTAAAATCTTGTTTCATGTGAACAAAAGTTCATATGCTTTTTGTTCCTTTTAAGGATCACAGGTATATTTTTCCACCTGTCAAAAATACATGATCTTCATGTTTCTAGCCTTGTCCCCACATGTTTGCTTAGGAAAGCTGGAAATTTTGGCGCATTTCCTAGGCTTTGAAAGGAGAAGGCAAATGGAAATAATAACACAATGTACAGTTGTTTTGAAAACATCTGAGCCCTTCCCTGAACTCATAATTTTGAAAATGCTAAATGGGCAATCACACACAGTTGGAAATGAATAATTATGGTATGTTATTTTCCAAAATGTTAATAATTCCCCTATCTAAAACCCTAAATTAAATACTACACAAAACTCAGAATTTAAAAAAATGGACCAATGATACAGTGTTACTTGGAAGTTCCAAAATCATTATGCTTTCTCTTACAACCAAGATCTAAGGAGTCTAAAACTTAAGTGTATGATCTTGGGCCAGTTGTTTTTGGTGCCCAGCTAACAAAGATCCTATAACAAGTTATATTTGTCTTCCAACCTTTTCCTTTCAAAGCTTATACATAACATTGACAGATACCATTCAAGCAGATAAATACCTATCATAGGGGGAGGGAAGCACTGAGATTCACACTTCCCAATATGTCTGTGAATTTGTCAAAAGGTAGCAAAAATCTACAGGGAAGTGAGCTCATAGAAGCCCAGTAATAAGAAGCACAACTGTTAAGATTACTGTCCTGAATTAATTATTCAAAACGCAAGGCCTTTTTTAGGGTAGGCAAAAAAAATCACACTCTAATCTTCCTTCCTTCATCCTCATTAATTGGATTTTGGATTCAGATGAGTGTATTTATAACCTATCTCTGTTTCCTAATAGAGAATGATTAATATTTAATGATGCTCTTTCACAGAAGGTATGTAAAGTATTCTATTTCTAGCAACCAAACGCATAACTAATTGAATTAATGAAACAAATAGGAATTCAGCTGCTTCTCATTGTTCTGCTTTATTTGCCAGCCCTAAGGAAACAGTGACGCCTCATAATCATTCTAAGTATAAATGCTGCTATGGATTTTTTTTTCTTGTTAGGGATGCTATGCTTAAGAGACTCTGTTAACCAAATTCAATAAGTTAAGACTTGTCTCATCATTGACCCTACAGGACAGGAAATATTTCAATTCTCCAACGTCTGCTTATACAATTGTTGCAGCCATAGCAGCACTCCCAGAAAATAAGTAAGTTTATTTTATTAATCACATTTCTCTACTGTAACCATCACAGAACTCTTGGTAGCTAACAAGATACAAAAGTAGTCTTATGTTTTTAAATATAAAAACATAAGACTAAGATAGATAACATCCAAACAAAATACACGACACCAGGTTCCAAAAGCCCTCCAGAAAAGCTCTATCTGTATCATTTTCTGGAAAGTAGACAGTGTTGGAGACAGAAGGACCTCCAACAGAAGGACATTCCAGAGGTTGTCAAGTTGTGAATTTTTAAGTACCCCATTGTGGTGAATGCTTGTTCTCTCTGACATTCATAATACTTTCCTGTCATGTCTTCCTATCTATCAAAATTCCATTTTCTTGGCAATTGACGATGTAGCTAAATTGATGGATGGTTACATTTGCTAAACAAAACAGCCATTTCTGGACTTAGCACCATGACCACCTTCTCAAATTCTCCTTCCCCACAGTTACTCTTTACAAACAATTCTCTGTCAGATAAATATTATTTCTAGACAAGTACAAGTGAACCAGGTCCTTTTGTTTTGCCTAGCTTGTCATCCTGCTGTTTAATGACCTCTCTTGCTGTGTACAGTAGGCTGTTCATTAACCTCTAACCACAGATGGCAAAGAACTGGCACTATGCCATGGGAACAGTTTGGTAGCGCCAACTACAAGTTGCCAGCATCTCTTATGCAAAATCGAGTGTGCAATTATAGGGCTTCATGTGAGCAGAGAATATCTATTCCTAATGAAATATAGTATACTTTCTCCAATGTTTGATATCATCTTCCAAAGCCTTTAGCATCCTTTTTCACATGTTTTTTTACAATCCCTATTTTACTTCAACACTGAAAAGATCCCAAAGCTAACTTCATGTTTATCAATATGTTTTGATGTCCACTGCCACCAATATGTTGCACAAAGTAAGTAATGCCAAGTGCATAACCTAATAGACTAGTGATCAATAGCCCTGATAAAGGATTCTGAGAATTTCATAGCCATGGACAGAGTGAAATTCTGTGGTCATGTTACAAAATTGATATAGTATTCATTAAAAAAAAAAGTTCATGATCCTCAACATTCCTACAAGAAATAAAGCTCATAATCCTCAACATTGTGGTGCATCTTAATGGCCCATGGGCAATCCCTAATGAAATCTCAAGTATGTCCGCCTTCCTTCATATGTTATTTGCCAATTGTGTTGTGTACAACTCTCTTAGCATGCTGTGTGAATCATGTTAATATCTTATTTAGCATTTTTGTCCTATGACCGTGATGGCGAACCTATGACACGCATGCCACAGGTGGCACACGGAGCCATATCTGCCGGCATGCGAGCCATTGCCCTAGTTCAGCCCCAGTGCACATGTGATTTTCGGCTCATGCGGAGGCTCTGGGAGGTCATTTTTGGCCTCCGGAGGGCCTCTGGGGGGGCGGGGGAGGGCGTTTTTACCCTCCCCAGGCTCCAAGAAAGCCTCTGGAGCCTGAGGAGGGCAAAAAACAGGCCTACTGGGCCCACCGGAAGTCAGGAAATGGGCCATTTTCAGCCTCCAGGGGGCGGGGGGCCATTTTCACCCTCCCCAGGCTCCAGGGAAGCCTCTGGAGCCTGGGGAGGGTGAAAAACGGCCTACTGGGCCCACCGGAAGTTGGGAAATGGGGGAGTTCCGCCCTCCGGCGGACCTCCGGGGGCGGGGGAGGTCATTTTCGCCCTCCCCAGGCTCCAGGGAAACCTCTGGAGCCTGCGGTGGGTCGTGCGCACATGCACAGGGGGGCGGGCCGCAGGGGGCATTTAATTATGGGCACGCGTGCGTGCGTGCTTTCGGCACCTGAGGAAAAAAAGGTTTGCCATCACTGTCCTATGATGTACAAATAGCACTTTCAGAATATATTGTAAAGGTGGAAATAAATGTTAAGGATGTATGTATGTTTGTATATATGTATGTATATATTCAGGAAAGCATATAGATATAGGCTTTTGTGGTAGCCAAAGTTGCAGGTGCAGAACACAGAGGTGCTTTTTCAAGAGGTAACTTGACTTTCTGTTTTTTCTTTGAAGATGTTTCGCTTCTCATTCAAGAAGCTCCTTGCAGATCAGCTGTCTGCAAGGAGTATAATTCCTTCCATTCCCCACCATCTAGTCAGAAGCTGAAGAAGCTTCTTGGGACAACCATGACCTGGAGGACTGAGAATCTCCATAGATGTGCAGAACACAGGTTTTGGATATTTCTCCATCCGGGCAATGGAGCCAAACAAATTGATGGAAACGTTTGTGAGAAGAGAAAAGTTTTCAAGGAGAAAAAAAACCCCTAGAAAGTCTAGTTTCCTTTTGAAATTGTCCCTTTGGGACAACCTTTTGGAAGATTTTTTTTTCCACTTGAGGTAGTTTCTTGCAAATTCAAGGAGCAGAGCCAAAGCAGAGACTTTGCTTAGTGGCTGGCAGGAAGTATCTATCTTTGTTTATTGATGCATAAGAATATTATTTATATCACAGACAGACTCTCCCAAATAGGAGAGGCTGTGCCAGAGGAATTGAGAAGGACAAAAGAAAAGGTCCTCCATATAGAGAAAAGTCCTGGCTAAAAAGATCCTGCCAGGGAGCGTTCTCTGAATTTGGATCAAAAATAAAATAAAACTTTGAATAATACTAAGTGTAACATATTATGCAGTTTCTCTAACGAAGTTTTGAAAACAGAGGATTTCATGAGGATAAATTTTAAATCATCTAAGAATACATCAGTAGTCTTCCCACCCCCCACCCCCCGTGCTTTAAATATTCCCCTCTGCCTTGGACTGAAATTATTATATATAGAAGATGGAATAATGCAAATATAATGGTGTGGAGAAGTCTAATAGTAAAGTATCAAGGAAATGTTGCAGTTCTTTTAATATGGAGCAAGTTAAGGAAGATGATTGGTAGATTCCCCTGACCTAATCTGCTTTCCCACCAATCAACTGCCAGAAAATACCCACTAATAATGGTCCTTAATATGAGGAAGCACAGGGGAGAAGGTGGGCTTTGACAGGCAGCTGGAGTGGCAGGTTTAGCCCCCTTTCAAACTTTGCTCTGGTTTTGTGCAAGTTGTTTTGCAGAGCTAAGTTCACAGTAAATCTAGGCAGGCTCCTTTAGGACTCAGGTTTTCTGGAATAACAGTGTTTTAGGATAATGCTGGAATAGCACTATTCCAGAGAAGAGGTACATCCCAACCCAATGTCACTCCATTTAAAAGCAGTTCTTGTAAGTCTAAGAGATTTAGTAATATTATCTTGAGCATAAGAGAAGCAGGAGTCTGAGCTGTAAAGAAAATAATAATTGTATTCTGTGGTTCAAAATGTTTTACATATTAACGAGCATTCAATAAAAGAAAATATGATATTGTGGTGTTTTTATTCCAAATCCACTACTTGTGTGTTATATTATACATTGGTCATTCCAAATCCACTACTTGTGTATTATATTGCATATTTCTTCTTCATGGTTTAAAGCCTTTCCAAGGACTTGGAAATCATAAAGGTAGCCATTTATGTTGCATGAGGTGCCCAACATTGCTGTTGTTTGTGGTTGGGTTGTAAGATGTACCAAATTTAGGCAATTTAATGTTTTACTAAATTCTCGAAGTATTGTACCTATTGTCTCAATATCTGTTGGTGCCACTGTCTTCTCCCACGTTTGCAATCTCTGTTTGCAAATCTTGATATTTTGTAATCTATTCCAATTCCTTGTCTACAACATTACTGTCTCTTGGATGGTTACATCAATATACCAAACATGCTACTTTTTAATGGCAGTGTTATGCTCTATGTGTCAATTAGTCTGGTTTTTAAAATCACATAATTTTTTTGTTCTGTCAGTTTCAATAACTCTATTTGGGTTTTCATGTATCCGGTAATTCTAGCTTACTGTGAATTTTTACATAAATGCCAGTGTGATATTTTCCCAAGTTGATAATGCAATTTTTATAGTTTGTGTGATTTTGCTGCATACAATTATTATTGTTTCATCCTTATCATGTACCATTTATTATTCAAACTGGTCTTTCTATTTTTCTTAGTATTTGTGCATAGTCCTTATTCTTGAGCAGCAAAAACCTGAATAATAAAAGTGATAATAAATTATATTTTATTATTTTAAAAGATCCCTTTTATTTTGTCTTCATCTAATTCATTACCATTAAGCATTAGCTGAGTCTTCCATGCTTTATTGTTTTTATAAAACCTTGGATATTCTGTAATTTCTGACTTTTTCATGATCAACCCATGAGAAAGGAAATCAAATACTTTACTGTGATCAATCCAAGCCATACATAATTCACTTAAAAAAAATTAGGATTGCTTTATCAATAAATATCTTGTGAATTTTTGCAGTTTACTCAACTGAATAGAGAAAATTGTCCTTGAGAGAAACATCCTTTGAATTTGCTATTATTTCATTAAGACTTTCAAGCATGAAAGACACTCAAATTATTGGTCTGTAGTTTTGAGACATGGCTCTTTTTCTGTATCTTTCATAATTAAAAAGTTCTTCCAGTTGTCATCTAAACTTTGTTTTGTTTAATGCAACATAATTAATCAGCTAACCATACATGTAGGCTAGTTAGATATTTAAACCAAAATCCATGTAACTTCTCAGTCCAAGATCCGATTTTCTTTGAATCTACTAATGTTAGTTAAATTTTCCATCATTTCCCCTTTCAATTTATTTTGTGTAGTTTAAATTCATTGAGTCGTCTTTGTTTTATTCTGTGGGGTGATCTGACTATCTCTACAGAGCTGCAAAATTTCTTCATTGTCAGGTTTCATAATATTTTTTTCACTTTAATGGTGCTTGGAGCCAATATTCCTGTAGAACTGATACTGATTTGTTCTAAACTGTAAATGTTGATTGCACAGGTAGTCCTCAACTTACAACAATTCGTGACTGTTCGAAGTTACAATGGCACTCAAAAAGTGACTTATGACTATTGCAGCATCTCCATGGTCACACGAACAAAATTCAAAATTCAGACACTTGGCAATGGACTCATATTTATGATGGTTACAGTGTCCCTGGGTCATGTGATCACCTTTTGCAACCTTCTGACAAGCAAAGTCAATGAAGTCAGATTCACTTAACAGCCATGTTACTAACAATGGCAGTGATTCACATAACAACTGTGGCAAGAAAGGTCATAAAATGGTGCAAAACTCACTTAGCAACTGTCTCGCTTAGCAACAGAAATTTTGGGCTCAATTGTGGCTGTTAGTCAAGGGCTGTACTATTTATACAAGCATTGATTTACTCTATTTTTCTTGATAGTATATCGGTTTTAAGTCTTGAACTTCAACTATAATTGCGATTCCAATGTTATATCACTTTGGGAGTTGGGCGGCATAGAAATACAATTAATTAAATTAAATTAAATTTTTAAAGGCCAGCTTCAGTTGTTTATTTTCAATTCTCCTCATTTTAGTTTTTTTTTTTTAAATTCTTCAGCTCTGCCTGCAATTTTTTCACTGTTAGGTCTATGTGAATTTTCCATCTGGGTTTACCAATGTTGCTGTTTACCAATGCATCATTGTTGGAATGATGACATTGACACAGGACATCAGTTTCATTCTTCTCACCAATTTTTATATTTTAATGATATGTTCCCAAATCAGGTGAAAACCTTTACAGAAATAACCTAAAAGAGCATAAAATATGCCTTTACTCGAGATGAAGAAAATTTAGAAATTCAGAAGTGACTAAACTTCATTGAAACACCATGGTTTATATCATATATTCAGGAAAAATAATGAAAAAAAAAACCTCCAATAAAAATCATAGGATACAAAGCCCATAGATTTGAATGAGATTTATGTGTATCTAACTTTTTCAGAACTGAGTGTTCCTTGTTCAATGTTTACTAATTCATTTAAGAGAATCCAAAGTTCTTCATTCATATTTACTGAGTACTTATGAAATATTGAAGACACAATATTTTTCACTGGAAAATATGAAGCAAATGAAGTTGCATGTACACATTTGCAAGTAATACAACTGTTGTTTAAAGCCATATTGGCCAATATTTGTGACATCAAGATGCGCGATTGCAACTCCTACACTCTTTACAATTATGTAAAGTTAATCAAAATGTATTTTACATTAATAACTTTAGATGGAAAGATGGATACATATTGTACATATTCATCTTATGTACAATAGAAATATAGATCTGTTTTGACCTGCTCTGTCTCCAACCTGGGCCGGTTCACCCCTCCTTAGGCAACCTGGTGGCCCTCGGCTCCCCGGGGATCACCATATTGATGGCGTGGCACCAGGGGCGAAATGCTCCCGGTTCGGCCTTGCCTGCGGGTCGCCGGACAGCTGATAGCGTCGGAAGCGGGAGACTTCGCCCGGACGCCACCATTTGGGTTCTTTTACCCTCTGCGCATGCGCAAAGCGCTCTGCGCATGCGTAGAGGGTAAAAGAACCCAAATGGCGGCGTCCAGGCGGGTGGGCGAAGTCTCCTGCTTGTGTCGCTACCGGCTATCGGCGACCCGCAGGCACGGCCGAACTGGGAGCATTTCACCCCTGCAGTGACGGTGGCACCAAGATGGCGGGCTAACGCGCGCGGTGACCCTTGTGAAATGGTCGTTCGACCCCCAAAGGGTCGCGACCCACAGGTTGAGAACCGCTGTTCTACAGCAAGAATATCAGCCATGTATCCTGGCTGAGTTCCATCTGCTCAGAATATAACATTAAAAATTCATTTTAATTTATCATTCACTTGCTGGAAGCAGAGACGTTTTATATAATATATTTAAGTAAAAGTTCCAAAACTGGATACATAACAATAGCACTTATGTACCGCTTCACAGTGCTTTACAGCTCTCGCTAAGCAGTTTACAGAATCAATATATTGCCCCAACAATCTGGGTCCTCATTTTACCGACCTCGGAAGGATGGAAGGCTGAGTCAACCTTGAGCCACTCAGAATCGAACTCCTGGAGTGAGCAGTGAGTTAGCCTGCAGTACTGCATTCTAACCACTGCACCACCACGGCTCTTACATACTATGATTTACCAATTATGACATCAATTTTGGACCTTATTAATTATAGCCGGATTATACACAGTTAGGTACAGTATATCCAATGTGTTCAAATGTTATGTGTCTAGTTCTTCATAGAATCAGCTAATTGTTAGTTGGGGAGATCATATGAAGTAGATAATATGACAGCGGATGACCATGACTCTTTAACAGCAACAATTCTTGTAAGATATTTATTTTTTAAGCATTTAATTTTGCATTTTAAAGATCCATTACTTAGGGTATGTTTTCTGGAGAACAGCTAAGAAGCGGTAGCAATGGTTCCATTCAGTGGTCAATGCTGCCCTCTACTGGTTAGTGTTAGAGAACCAGTGAGATTGCTGGATTTTATAAATCTCTTTAATCTGCTTAATATTACTTTCAGAGTTACTTTTCAACATAGCAAACTAAAGATGCTTCCATTTATTACAAAATGTTTTGATCTGTTATACAAACACAGTAGATCTGTGTTTACTTACTTGATTCTGGAGAAAGAAGGGTGAATGATCAGAACCAACAGATTGTTTAAGCAGACATGTACACTCAACAGCATTAGTGCTTAATAATATTGGCTACAGAATTTTTTAAAAGGTTGGCTCAATATAATTAATCATACAAATTCATCTGAACCAAAGATCTTACTTAAAGCAACCCAAAATGACAAAACAGTGTACAGGTGTTCAGGTTTTCCAAAACTTTTCACCAGATAAAATGGGAAACATATCAAAATTAAAATGGGATAAGCTGGAAACTGCATTTAATGTTCCTTCTGCTTTGGTGCACTTCTAGGGAAGATCATTCCAAAAGTGGTTGGGCAACAGTTGCAGAGGATCTTGGAGGAAGCAGATTACAGGTCACCCTCGGTTAATAATGGCAATTGAGACCAGAATTTCTGTCATTAAGCAATGCAGTTGTAAATGATGTCATATGGCTGCATTGCTTAATAACAGCAATCCTGGCAGTTCCCATTGCTGTTGTTAATCAAATCCCACCAGTGGCTAGGTGAGGATCCACCCTGAACCAAGCCATTTCTGGTTTGGTTCACTCCAGCTCTGAGCCTCGGTAAGGTAAGGGACTACCTCCTCTGCCTCCTCTTAAATTCCCCCTATAGGCATGAATGGAGGCCTTGGGCAGGATGCAAGACAAGTCCTACCATAGCTGCCCTGATGCAAAAGAGGGTGATGCAAAAAAAAAAAGGCTCCAGACAGTACAGTAGTGGTGTGCATTGCAGTGGGTGGCAAGGCTGAGCTGTAGAGCACCTGGCAGCAGTAAGTAAGCAAGCAGCCCAAAGGCAGTTTTAAATGTGGGTGGGCCCAAGTCGGCCCAAATTCTGTTCACATGACCACTCCTCTGTGGACAGTGGGAGATGACTGTAAACTCAGACTCATTCTGTTATGTACGGACGTACGTAGCCCGGATTTGCATGGCCGCTGCTGATTGGCTAATCTAGCGGTGGGAAAAATAAACCGTTGTCAGTGGCTGGCTAGCCTGTCGGAGCTCTTTAAATAGAGAGCCCCAGTAGCCTAGCCGGCAGTTCGTATATTGCGGCTAGGGAAATAAACGTGCTGAAAGTCTCATGTATCCTGTCTCTTCTTCACTGCACCCCCTATCTAACACTGGTGACGAAGGTGGGATTCTGAAGAGGACAAGAAAGGACAAAGGGACTGAACATCCACCTCGTGGCATCCGTGGCCATCTTATACAGCAAGGACCAAACCCTGCTCCGGCTAAACTTGAGGATGACTACTCAGACCTCCCCCGCACCAGCCTTATTTGACCCGCAAGCAGAAGAATGGCACACATATATGAGCCGGTTCAGGATGTTCCTGGAAGCCAACAACTACCAGGACCTACCAGACAACCGAAAGAGAGCTCTCTTCCTCACCTATTGCGGGACAAAGATCTACAAGATGGCACAGACCCTTGTCACACCCGCAGACATAGAGGCAATATTGTGGACAACACTGCAAAACACCCTCAAAGACCACTATGCCACAACGGCGACCCCCATGATGAGCAGGAACGAATTTTACCATCGGCGCCAATGAGAAGGGGAGACCATAAATGACTTTGTGGTCAAGCTGAGGGAAATTGTGACAAAGTGCGAATTCGTAAATCCTGAGGAGATGATGTGGGATTGGGTCATCCTGGGCATGAAGGACCTAACACTCCAAAAGAAACTATTAGTGCGAAGAGGGGTGACCTTTAAAGACGCGGTCGAAGAAGCGAGGGCTGCTGAATCCTCCGATAATTCCGCCGCAGACATCAGGAAGACCAGCGGGGTCCATCACGCCCACCGAGAGCCCAACTGGGTCACCTAAGTTCCAGAATACGGAGATGAATGGGAGGAAGAAGAAGCCGTCCACAGAGTATATCCGGACAAACGGGTAAGCCACAGGGACAATGAGTTTAAGCAACCCTGTTGTTCCGGATGCATGGGGCTCCATGCTAGAGCGGCTTGCCGGTTTAAAGAAGCCATCTGCCGCCGGTGCCAATGACAAGGCCACATAGAGCCACACAGCCAACCCCCTACCAACCCCAAGCCACCAACGGGCCCAGGGAGGCAAGGACAAGCAAGACCCGGGTTCCAACGGAACAAGCGTCGGGAGGATCACTATCCAGACACCAGGGGAATCAACCAGACCACCATGGGGCATTTGGACGTGTGCAATGGGGACAAATAACATGTCACTATATCCATCGAAGGAACCCCATGCGAAATGGAGCTGGACACCAGATCGTTTTTTACTATTGTGTCCTGGCGAACGCTCCAATGCCTCAAGCCAACAATATCAAGAAGACAACTCAAGCCACAGAATATCACGCTGAATGATTTCCAGGAAAACAGCATTCCCGTGTGGGGCCGAACCGAAGTAAGGGTTCAGTTTAAAGATTTCTGCAGCCGACTTCCCCTGACCGTCGTCGCAAGTGACTGGCCCACATTGCTGGGCATTGAGTGGTTCAGGCCATTGGGACTTGGCATCACGGGCATACATCAAATCAGAGGAACAAACTAGACCAACTGCTGGCACAATTTGGGGACGTGTTCAATGGGACCCTAGGTAAATATGCAGGGAAACCTATCTTGATTAACCTAGATCCTAGTGTTACCCCAATAAGGCTCAAGCCACGGAGGGTCCCGTTTGCTCTATAGCCCAAGGTAGATGAGCAACTGGACAAACTCATTGGCCAAGGCATCCTGGAGCCGATCGATCACACCACATGGGAGACCCCCATAGTCACCCCAATCAAGCCAAACAGCTCCATCTGCATCTGCGGGATTATAAGGGGACTTTAAATAAAGCCTTACAGAAAAGTGCATATCTGGTGCCAGTAGTGCAACATCTGTTACACTCACTGGGAAATGGACAAATATTCGCCAAATTGGACTTGGCACAGGCCTATCAACAATTGCCAGTGGATGCTGTCACTGCAGAGGCCCAAACGATTGTGACGCATAGAGGGGCATTCAAATGCAAACGGCTGCAATTTGGAGTAAGCGTCGCCCCCAGACTATTCCAAAGTATGATGGAGCGCCTCCTGCAGGGCATTCCAGGAGTAGTCCCATACTTTGATGACGTCCTCATATCAGGAGAATCAAAGGAACAACTCTTGGGCCGATTAAAAGAAACATTGGAGAGATTCCAAAAGAAGGGACTCAAAATAAAAAAGGAAAAATGTAAAATTGGCGTAAACAAAGTCGAATTCCTGGGCTATTTAATCAATGGGTCTGGCATCCACCCCACGGACAGCAAAGTAAAAGCAATAAAAGAAGACCCAACCCCTAAGAATAAAACAGAACTGCAAGCCTTCTTGGGACTATTGAACTTTTATAGTATCTTTTTAAAACAGAAGGCAACCATTGCTGAGCCACTCCACAAATTACTGGGGAAGACGACCACGTGGACCTGGGGACGGAAGGACGACAGCACATTCACTGCAGTTAAAGAGCTACTCTCTTCCCACAGTGTCCTGATTCAATATAATGAAAATCTTCCTTGCTATTAACCTGCGACACATCCCCATTCGGAGTCGGGGCCGTCCTCAGCCATCGGCTACCAAATGGCTCAGAGGCACCCATCACTTACTACTCAAAGACATTGTCCCCTGCTGAAAGAAACTACAGCCAGATCGACAAAGAAGCTCTGGCTGCCGCTGCGGGGATCAAACGTTTCCATGAATATGTTTATGGGAGGAGATTCGAACTAATCACCGACCATAAACCGCTTCTGGGACTCATCGCCGGAGACCAATAAACCCCGAACTACATGTCCCCCAGGATGACAAGGTGGTCCATTTTTCTAATGGGGTATGATTACAAACTGGTGCACCGCCCAGGCAAAATCATCAGCAATGCAGACGCCCTCAGCAGATGCCCGATGCCAGACCTCGTGGAAGACCCCACCCCCATAGCACAAGTACTATTGATAGACATTGGCACCACCAGCCCAGTCACATCCAACGAGATTGCAGAACACACCAAAAAAGACAGAGTGTTACCCAGGGTGTTGAGGGGGTGGCCACAGGAGAAGACGGGGGACGAGTTCAAAAGTTTCCATAATAAGCAATTGGAATTGTCAACCCTTAAGGGGTGCCTGCTATGGGAGGAGAGAGTCATCGTACCCCAGACGCTGAGGAAACAAGTCCTAGAGATATTACATGTGGGGCACTCAGGGATCGTACGCATGAAGGCCTTGGCCCGCAGCTATCTGTGGTGGTCAAATTTAGACCAAGGCATTATGGAGTGGGTGGCTACCTGCACACCATGCCAAGAGACAAGACCAGCCCCACCTTGCACACCTGTACAGGAATGGGAAGTACCCAAGGGCCCCTGATCATATAGACTTTGCAGGACCTCTGGCCGGACAAACCTTCCTGATCATGGTTGATGCCTATTCCAAATTGCTAGAAGCCATCCCCATGGCCACCCTAACCAGATGCAACCATTCGAGCATTACGCAGAATATTCGTAACCCACGGCCTACCCGATGTCCTCATTTCGGACAACGGGCCACAACTGACCGCCAAGACCATGGAAGCCTTCCTGGCAGAGCAGGGCATAAGGCATGCTCTGGTGGCCCCTTTCAGCCCGGCAAGCAATGGGCAAGCAGAAAGAATGGTGAGACTGACCAAGGAAACGCTCATCAGAGTGGGACCAGGGAACTGGCAAGGAAAGATTGAGCAGTTCTTACTAGTGCAGCCCAGTTCACACCCAGTGCAACCACCAACAGAAGCCCAACCGAACTATTAATGGGACGGAAGTTAAGGTCCCGGCTAGATACATTGCACCCAAACTATCACCCCAAGAAACCCCTGGACTCTGCCCGGCTGACCAGATCATTCAAAATAGGCGATCTGGTCTTCACCCACAATTATGCAGGGTACCCAACTTGGGTAAGAGCTAGGGTAGTGGCTGTCACCGGTCCCAAATCATACAAGGTAGAACTGGAGAACGGCCGAGTGTGGAGAAGGCACATAGACCAACTCCGGAATAGGCTGGGAGAGTCCTGAGTGAGACAACCAGACAACCAGGAACTTCAAACAGACGCCGGCCAAACCCAGGGACATTTCGAGTCTCTGCCCTGCAGAGCATACAATCCAAACAACTGGGAAACCGTCACCGGAGAACCAGCCCTAACTACAGGAAACCAGGATACCCTGCTCTCAAGCCCGATGGAGGTGGGTGGACACTTACCTGGAGATGACGACGTCCAGCGAAATGATCTGGAACCGGAGGACAGAAGTACCAGGCCCAGCAGACCACCACGCCCAGCAGACCACCACGCCCAGCAGAGAGTTTGAGGAGGTTCCATTTCAAAGTCCAGGAGAGACAGCAGGCCTGACCGCACAGGCCGCTGTCCCCAGAACGACTGAACCGTGCAGGTCCAGTAGGAACGTCAAATGCCCCGCCTACCTGTGGGACTACGTGACTCTTGTACATCACCGATTGGACAAGTCTCAATCTAGGAGGGGAGGGGTGTTACATATGGACGGACGTAGCCCGGATTTGCATGGCCGCCACTGATTGGCTAATCTAGCGGCGGGAAAAATAAACCGCTGTCAGTGGCTGGCTAGCCTGCCGGAGCTCTTTAAATAGAGAGCCCCGGCAGCCTAGCTGGAAGTTCATACATCGCGGCTAGGGAAATAAAGGTTCTGAAAGTCTCCCGTGTCCTGTCTCTTCTTCACTGCGCCCCCTATCTAACACATTCCTTACAAGTCCAAGCAGTTATGGTTATTTGGGTTATCTGGATCTGGGGTTTTTTCATCCTTTGCCTTGGTTGGGGTTGCACTTCCCCATTCAAGATTGATGCACAATCTGGGAATCACAGTGGACTCAAGCTACTGTTCAAAGTACAGATGGGAGCTGTAGCCAAAAGGCCTTTGCAGATTCACCTAGTGTACCGCTCGCGTCCAATTCTAGATTGGGAGGCCCTTCAGATTGTCATTCATGCTGCTGTAGTCATCTCACAAACAGACTAGAGAGAATGCAATGTTCCTTACATGGGGCTTGTGCTGATGTAAGACTATAATAAGCTGACCGACTGACTGACTCCACAATACGGCTGCCCTTGAATACCACTTGAAAAAACTACAACTTGGTTTCCAGGTGCAATTCAAGATGCTGGTTGTTATTTATACAGGCTTTTATGGCATAGGGCCTGGTTATATGAAAGTTCACCTATTTCCAATACTTTGTACTCATTCAGTAAGATTGAGCAGATTTGGCATATTCCAAATCTCTTCAATTAAACAATACCGTCTAATAGGTCGTACTAGGAAGCATTGCTTCTCTGTTGCAGCAATTGCCCTCTAGAACAGCATCCTGCAGACATCCATAAGGCTCCCACCCTGGTGATGTTCCAAAAAGCCTTGTGTTTGTGGTTGATCTCTGATAATTTTCTTTTAGTGCATTTGTTTTTTTCCTCTGGACATGCCTGATCTTTTTCTTTTTGATTTCATTGTTCTCACTTGTTAAAATGTAAACTGCCTAGAGTCCTTTGGAGTCAAGTAGCCTCTAAATTCAGTAGAACAAAGCAAGCAAGCAAGCAAGCAAGCAAGCAAGCAAGCAAGCAAATAAATAAATAAATAAATAAATAAATAAATAAATAAATAAATAAAGACATTTCAATTTTAAAACGAAACATCAGTAGTGAATACATGTTCAACCCAAGAAATGTGGATTTAATTTAAAATATTTTTGGAAATACAAAAACCAAATTGATATTTAAAACTCTCCCTTCCATAAGCAAAACATGGTTTCTTGACTGAATGACAAACAGAGACAATAAAGCTCAGAATGGGCTCAGCAGTTGCTGCTGTCTGCACAATTTTAAACTGGAAAAGCTACATTGAAATTTATATTGCCTCTCCTATGAAGGTGACATCATAGAATAGGACTAAAAAAAGCAATGAGACATCTTGCTGCTTTTAGCAACACAAGATGGTGAGCCCTATGGCTGAATATTTAGGAAACATTCTGTTTGGTACAAGCAGTTTTCAACAAAAGAAACAGAAGTTTATGTTAGATGTTTATATTACATTACATCATGTAGAGCAGTGGTTCTCAAAGTATGGACTGGGGACCCCTGGGAGTCCCCAAGACCCTTTCAGGGGATCCGCAAAATCAAATAAATGTTTTCAAATTTCTGTTTTAATTTCTAACCCTGTGAACATTTATAGATATAATTCACATAAACCAAAGCTCTTGGGGTCATAAATAATTTTTAAGATAGTAGAGGGTTTCTGAGACCAAAGTATTTGAGAACCACCGCTCTAGAGGTACCAAGGGCTTAACTTCATCGGTTGTGTACAAATGTTTAGGTTACTTTAATCTGGATTCTGCACTGAGCAGGGAGTTAGACAACGTAGCCTAAATGGCCCAATGACATTTTATGACATTTCATTTCAGAAAACAATATTGATCTGTTTGCTTCAAAGAATAAATTATTTAAGGATAAATAAATACATGCAGCATTTTCTGCAAAGAAACGGAGGGTGGGGGGGAGAAAGTGTGCTGGAATGAAGATGATACAAATATAGAATTTCTGTTCTTGGACCCCATTATTATTAACAAGCATAAATCTAAAGATTCCTGATACTAATTACCAAATTTGTCTCTTGTCATACAACTCGTATAACATAGCATGTGGATTTGATGCTAATTAAATAGCCGCCATCGAACGCCATCGACCTTCGTTTAGATTTATTTTTTTTAAAAGAGCCCAACAAAGGCACCGATGGCTATAGTGCAAATAGACTCCGGAACTAGCAAACCAGATAGCAAATAGTATCCGAGCCTTGATTCGAGCTGCACTGCATCGTGGGATCGAAGGAAGACTATTCGAGAAATGTGCTGGGAGAACTAGAGAACGGAAGTCGCCTCGGAAGGGAACATTATAGATGTTACACAGCCGGTCTATGGTTGTTGCTGGTCTGGATTTAGGGCCGGTTCGAGGTAAACTTGAAGGTATAAATGGGGAAATGTGACCGGGAGGGCTTCCTGAGGGGATGGGAGAGCGGGAGAACGGAGGATTTTATCAGGAAGTAGAAACAGCTGAAGACACACAAAATTAACGCAGTTAGTAAAACGGCTCAGCGGATCTACGAACTCCTTACTGGGGAATAGTCTGCAACACATGGACGAGGACGAGAAAATAGGAGTAAACTTCTGGGGTTGGGGAGAAGAGAATTTGGGTAATTCGTAAGGCAGTAAGTGCAACATTTTAGTTCTTTAGTTCCTTTTCCTTGAAGTCTGAAAATGGAGTAGCATTAGATGTCTACAGGATCAGTATCTTGTCCTTAAGATTGTTAAATCAGAGTGTATGATAAAAGATAGCCGCCTACACTGTTACTTTGTATTTACTGACAAGCTGACAGGGCGATACGATTTTAAAGCAATGTATTATTTGTAATAAAAACAATATTATGGTTGATCCCATGCCGTGCTTTTTCAATTGTCTTTTATAATTCCTCTTAGCCCCCCCCCCCGAAGATTAGCAAGTTTATTTTTTAAAAAAATCCCCAAAAAGTCCAAAGTAATACATGAGTTTAAAGAAAAGATATCACAATGAGGAAAATAAGAAAGTGTAAGAATTCTATTGTGTTTTATATGCACCAGCTGTAAGACTGGCAGTACTATCTTGTTTCCCTTTACTCAAAATTCAGTTTCACTAAGTTCATTGAGCCTTTTTCTCAAATAAATATACATAGACTGGTGTATTATGGTTGTAAGACTGTGAATACATCTAAAAACAATTGATGCTCACTCATTGAACTGAATTAATTCATTTTGGAATATTATATGGTATCATTCTTAGAGTTGCAGTATATTTATATGGATGTCTTTACTGAATAGTTTATTCATTCTTAGGTACACTTCATGTCAGTCTTGACAGTACAAAAAGATTCATTTGCGTCTGTAACTCCAAAAGGTAAGATGAAAAACTTCACTATCATTTTATAAATAAAAATAGAAATTAACATTTTATTCCTCGTAGAAGATGTTCAGCAAAGCAAAGTTGATGATGGTGGGGAAATTTGAAAAAGTAACTTTTCTAGTCAAGAATTAAATATTATTAATCTTTTGTCCTCTTCAGACATATATTTTCTTTCTTTAATATTGAATACTGAAAATTTGGATGCAACTAGGTCTTTTTAGTTGGCTTAATATTATATTATTGCCTTAATTTAAGAATATTTCAACTAGCCAAAAACACCCATCTTTTGCGTTGAAATATAAGAATTTTTCCTCATGAATTCTATTGGTCGTTCTTGCAGATATTAGTGTTTTGGCTTCTACTAATAATAAAGTTATTGTATCACAATTACGTAGACTTGCTTATTACATTTTGTGAAGCATAGATATCACTGTAGATTGAACATTATTTATAATAGCTCTTTTGAGTCTAAAATTCTCATTCGACTCAACATGCATATGCAGAATTTGTAATAAAAAGTTTAAATTTTTGTTTGGCTATGTAACACATTTGACCATGTTTAACCCTGTTTCAGAATGTCAGGATTGGATGTTTCTTTTGTTTTCATAAGGTTAGAAAGAAGGGGATATCTGGACTTGGTAACAATTAGCATGTGGAGGATTATTCAAAATTAGGATGCGGAGGATTAACTAAAACTGCCTGTGGAAGAAAAAAATTTGTATTTTGTCTGTAGTCCACACTTATGGGACCTTTTCTGCTCTGGTGCCCTCCCCCCGAGATGAGGTCAGCCTCATCATTCCTGAACTTTTAAAGGTCCTTCAAGACCTGATTATGCCAGCAGGCCTGCAGACCCTGGGGGATGAGTTTCTTGTTTAATTCTGTTTTTACCGTTTTAATGTTTGTTAAAAATTATAATGATATTACATTATTATTTTATATTTATTGTTTTATCGGATGGGTTGTACGCTGCCCAGAATCACTTTCTGTGAGATGGGAGGCCATATGAATTTGATTAGTAAATAAAATAGTGCTTGGAAACTATTTCTTAAATGAAACACTTTCTCAGGATCCAAATTCCAATTACCATGTACTGTTTTGAACGGCAAATACCGGTATATTGATGGTTAAGATTGGTATTCTTCAAATAGATGTTCTGGGTACCTAACAAAATTTAGTACAGAATCTAGGGTAAAGGAAGCAGTTAATTTTGCAGAGGTGTCTGCATGTCACTGCGTGTCTAGATAAGGATTATTTGCTTTCAATCTTTCCTTTTTCTAATTTTAGATAATCAGAATGACTACAGGAGCAGATGTCCGGGATATACTTGAACTGGGCGGCCCAGAATCGGAAAACATAGGAACTATTAATAAGAAAGACATCATCAATTCTGATAAGGTACAGATGGGGATGGTTGATTGAGATAAGCATTCAAGAGGATAAATTTCCCTTTTGGTTTTGTTCTACTTCCATTGAGTCCTTCTTAAACACACTTGAGGCTACACTTGAATGATAGTCTCCATCATGTGTTGTTTATTGCAGAGTGTGAGCTATGAAATAGTAGTAGTCCTTGACTTACTACTATTCGTTTAGTGACCGTTTGAAGTTACAAAGGCACTGAAAAAAGGGACTTACGACAATTTCTCCGACTTAACAACAAATGGAGCATCCCCATGGTTATGTAATCAAACTTCAGATGCTTGGCATCTGGTTCATATTTATGACAGTTGCACTGTCCTCGGGTCATGTGATCATTTTTTGTGACCTTCTGACAAGCAAAGTCAATGGGGAAGCCAGATTCACTTAATAACTATGGTAATTCACTTAACAACTGTGGTAAGAAATGTTGTAAAATGGGGCAAAACTTACTTAATTGTCTGGCTTAGCAAAAAAAAATTGGGGGCTCAAGGACTACATGTACAGAAATTATGTAGAAAATAGCACAAGAAAGCAGAATTTTTCTTTAAACATGTAGTACTGTATTGTTATTCGAGATCTTCCCAGCATGATTTTCTTTTGTAGGAATCTTGCTACTTCTGTTCTTGACGGGCTCTAAAAGACAATATAAAAATGAAATACAATTTTTGTTTTGGTGTTTTTATAAAAATTGACAGTTTTAGCCTTTCAATTCTAATGTCCTCATGTATTCGGATATTGAAAGAAAATACTGTTTTTATACTTCATTTTGTTTAATAGAGTCAGCGCAATATTACAGGTACTTAGAGCTAGAATGCATCGTATGGCCTCTGATTGATTTATCAGTCTGGATTAAAGATTTTATACTGCTTTTTTTCATAAAGTCTGCATTTTTTTCACATCATAATTTTGGAATCCATAGAACACTTGTGTAGTTATGTACACTTCCCAGTGTATCATTTGTATATTTATCTCCCATTTTGTCTTTGTAGCTTTGCTTATCTTATTGGGCAATAGGGGAACAAAGCTACACAGCACAATGAAAGGAATGGGTAAGGATATTAGAATGAGAAGGAATTTGATTGGTCTGTTTGTTCGTCAGTTAGCTGCATCTAGAATCTACACTAACTCCCTGCATCCTTGTATTCTACTTTTTAAGAAATAAAAATGAAATGGGAAATACAGGCTTTGGGAACTTGGAATATCAGAACATTATTTAAGAATATTACAGGCATAAGAAGAGAACGGATATAATATTGTTGTAAGAACTCAAAAGGCAGAATAACCAAACCTGCTTCTAGTAATTGACATTAATGCTCCACAAAGGATTTAAATAAATATTTTTTTTATTTCAGAAAAAATCCAAGAAATCATCAGAGACCCTAACATTTAAGAGACCAGAAGGAATGCACCGAGAGGTCTATGCACTGTTGTATTCTGATAAAAAGTAAGTGTTTTGCTATACATTTGCTCTACCTAAGTATACACTCTGTCCGCTTCCCACCTTCCCATCTTTCTACCCTATGCACCTATGAGATGATTAACTGTTAGGACTGCTCCCTTTACATTTAACATTCTTTTCTTTCTGTTACGTTAAATGTTACAATTCAACAACAACTTTTGAAGAGACTCTGGGGCTTGGGGGGGAACAGCTGTGCCTTTTTGAACTAGATGCAGGGAGAAATTCATATGTAACATGAAATCCTCAAGGCATGCATGAAATTTGAAACATATCTAATATATTATTTACAATAATTTTGAATTTACTTAATTAAGTGTATAGCTTATTTGCCTGATGAAACTGTAATTTGGGAGGTATTTTTAAAATGTAAAATCAGTTATTTAAAAAAAAAATCAGTTATTTTTTTCCAAACTAGTCGTCTTAAGGTACATACATATATTTATTAATTAGAAAAACAGCAATTGTCTAAAAAGTAAATAATACAATTCTTCCGTATTATAATAAAAAGTAAGGCTTTAGTATATATGTCTCCATAACCAACAATTCTAAACTCATTTGGTGTGACCAAGGAAATTTGGAGTTTGTTTCTGAGATACATGTCCTCTAGGAAGAACAGTTGAAATGTATGCATGCAAAGTGATAGTTTTTTTGTAAAAATGTAAATATTGTTTATATTTTTTTTGCATTTAAGTTTTCTAAGAGCAAGGCTCTTATGAAAATAATGCTGAACAATATTATATTTTAATATTGATTATATTGGCCTCATGGGTAATATAACTATTCAATACTTGATTTTAGTCAAGAGCAAATCACCTAAATATTATGCTTTTTTATTTTATGAAAAAGGACATGATTTCCAAGAATGGTAAGCTATTGTAATTTTGCAAGAACTAATCTCTCAAAAACATTTGTAGATATTTTAAGCATAATTTTGTCCTAATCAAGAAGATATCCCTGAAGAAGAAACGTGAAGTGTACGACTTTCTACTTCAGAAGGACTATATTGGACTTGCTTATCCTATACCAGAGATCTTCAAACTTGGCAACTTTAAGACTTGTGGACTTCAACTCCCAGAATTCTCCAGCCAGCTATGCTGGCTGGAGAATTCTGGGAGTTGAAGTGCACAAGTCTTAAAGTTGCCAAGTTTGGGGACCCCTGTCCTATACTGTGAATTTGGACTCTGCTAAGCTGTTACAGAGAGTCAGCTTGATATAGTGGTTAAAAGCACCAGGCAAGAAACAGAAGATTGAGAGTTCTAGGCCACCTTTAGGTAACTGGGTGACTTTAGACAAACTCCCTTTCTCTCTCTCAGCCCTAGGAAGAAGGCAGTGGCAAATTACTTTTGAAAATGCTATCAAGAAAACCGCAGGAATCTGTCCAGACATATACCAGGATTCAAAACTGACTCAAAGGCAGAACAAAAACCATAGCATCATAATATAAATATATAAAATAAAATGGGAATGAATTGTTAGGGTATAATAAAAACAAATAATACAATCAGGTAACTTTTAAACTCATTCCTTTAAATACCATTGTCAGTATAGCTGGTTTTTCTCACATCTTTATCCTCCCCATTTTTGTTTTCTTATGTCATATCTTATTTTCTTATAACACAGATAAATGTCAACTATATGAGATAAATCATCAAGACTATTCAGATAAAAATATTCGTCTAAACTCTTTTGATTGGTCTTTGCATAAAATAACACCTTCAGGACTTAATAATAAATTACTTCCCAATTCACCTAACTACAGTTTTGTACAGGTTATATAAAATAATGTGAAGGTCTGCATGGCTGTCTTGTCTTCAAGCTGTTTTTAATTCTTCTTCCGAAAATATGGATTGGGCAATATATTGAACCTTATGCTAACAATTGGTTTGGTTTAGGCCTTGTATTTTTCTTTCAGGGATGCACCCCCCCTTTTACCAAGTGACACAACACAAGGTTATCGTACAGTGAAGGCAAAACTTGGTTCCAAGAAAGTGAGGCCCTGGAAGTGGATGCCATTCACAAACCCTGCTAGAAAGGATGGTGCAATGTTCTACCACTGGAGAAGAGCGGCAGAAGAGGGCAAGGATTACCCTTTTGCCAGATTCAACAAAGTATGGAGGCTTAATAACAGTTATATTGTATATGTAAGATTGGTGTGCTTAATAGAATTGCATAAAAACCTTTAAAAATTGGTCCCCAATACTCTTTTACTTGCAATGTCTAGTGCTAACTCCCGCATCAGTTTTTAGTGATCTACTACTGTAATTTACATGGCTGCTGTGTACGTTTGTTCCCGTGTATGCGCACATCATCTTTTTCTCTTTGAATCTGAGGCATTGCTTAGCCAGCTTGTTCAAGTTCAGTCAAAATGATGACTGAATTTAGCAAATATAAATAATGGTGGAGAGATGTAAAAAGGGTATTTTGAGGAACTTTTGTTTTTGGAAGAATTGGATTTGTATCATGAATTTCTTTTACATGCCTCTAAAGATGTCCCCTGCTTGATGGAACTATTATGTGCAAGATTAAGAAGAACCTATTGTGCGAACAGTCTTTTCTCTTTTTGGATAGACAGTACAAGTTCCAGTCTATTCAGAGCAAGAGTATCAAATGTACCTTCATGATGATGCTTGGACAAAAGCCGAAACAGACCACCTATTTGACTTATCACGACGTTTTGACCTCCGTTTTGTGGTCATTCATGACCGCTATGATCACCAGCAGTTCAAAGTAAGCCTCTAATCTCATTCAGTCATTCTAACATGTAAGTGCTGCTTGTAAAAAGATGAAACAGGATGAGTTTGCTAGCTCCACTTCTTTTATCTTACTGTTCTCATTGTCATTTATCTGGGATAACTGTATACCCAGGAGAGCTTTAGTTTTACAAAGACACTTTAGACCAGTGGTTCTCAACCTTTCTAATGCCACGAACCCCCCGTGACCCACGACCCACGACCCTCGCCCTGCCGCCGTGACCCCTGCCCCCTCCCCACACGCGATGAGGTGAAAAGGGGGGCGTGGGGACGCCGCCATTTGAGTTCTTTTACCCTCTGCGCATGCGCAAAGCATTCTGCGCATGCGCAGAGGGTAGAAGAACCCAAATGGCGGCGTCCAGGCTACCAGCTGTCCGGCGACCCGCAGCACGGCCGAACCGGGACCTTTTCACCCCTGCAGTGACGGTGGCACCAAAATGGTGGGCTAACGCGCGCGGCGACCCCTGTGAAATGGTCGTTCGACCCCCAAAGGGGTCGCGACCCACAGGTTGAGAACCGCTACTTTAGACGGTGTCGATGTGTCTCTAGATTTAATGACAAGAAAAATATGAAGTTAACACATGCATCACTACAGCTCCTCTTCATGAGTAGAGTTTATATGTAAGGAGGATGTCATGAAAAGGGTTCTGTTGACTAATACCTTTTATATAAATGCTGTTTAGTGCAATGTGCCAAGTGACTTAAAATTTTAAGAATCCATTATTTGACCAATGGTCATTTTATGGAAGAGTAAATACTGAACATCAAATGAGAACTTATTCATATTCCCGTTAATGAGTTATGGCTCCCCAAATTATGCCCAACTATAATCCACATTTTAACATTAACTTTGGAATTAGCATGGTATAAGGGCTCATATGAGATTTGAATGCTGTTTGTTTCTTTGTTTGCAGGCAAAAACAAAAAACAACTTGTGAAATATGAAACTATCAGATGTTAGCATGTGCTGCAAACCCAGCACATGAACTGCAGAAAAGGTGTTGTCTAACTTACGCAAACACCTTAGGGCACTTCACAATTAGGCCCATCTTAACTGAATGGTCATGGAGAATATTAGATAATGTGATGCATCAACAAGAGTTGCCCAGATTAGATAATTTTGGAGAATGATTGTTTAATCAAATCTGGAAGCCGCAGCAGATTCATATTCTTGTTTCTGATTCCTTGAACTGTCCTTGTTACAGATTTTCAATATTTTTCTTAATGGAAGATACATATATCTAAAAAATGATAAATGATAAAGATGTTTGTAAGGGTACGTTTTTAATAACATTGAACATTGGAAAGAATATGTACCGCCTCTTCTTTTCACCATTAAATTAAGGATATTCACATTCTACATAAGGATCATATGTAACTTTATACTACAAACCAGTAAATCTTATTCTCATAATGTATCGGTGCTAGTTGTAGTCATATAACAAATATATATGTTCTTTTATCCCTAATCTCTTAATCATTTCTATTTTTAACCCTTGTTCTGAACTTAGAAACGGTCAGTAGAAGACCTAAAGGAGCGTTATTATCATATCTGTGCAAAGTTAGCCAATATTCGTGCAGCTCCAGGTACAGACCTGAAAATCCCTGTCTTTGATGCTGGCCATGAGAGACGCCGGAAGGAACAATTAGAAAGGCTGTACAACCGAACACCAGAACAGGTAATGAATTAGTGCCAGAGCAGTAGCAATGGCCAATGGTTGTTGGTTCTATTATCCTCTGAAATCATTAACATGATTCCTCTTGATAATAATTAGTAACATTATATAATGCACTTCCATTGTTTGAAGATCAGTAATGGTTATGTGGATATGAACATACTTTGTTTAAAAATGCTGCTCAGTGTTTGTTTGAGAAGGCCTGAAATAGGTTATTGAATAGTGTGCTACTTAATGAGAATCTACTTCTTAATTTTGGATAATTTTCTCATTAAAAGATGAACATTTGCATAATTATGCCATTTATTAAGCACTGCCACCTTACTTTATTTTGGAAATATATTTTTGTTAAGAGATTTAGGCATGAGGCAACAGTTGATTATTATCAAGAGGAATCATGATAAGGACATCAAATGTGTATGTATTATGATCAAGAATATAGATAAGAGAACTTTGGGAAGGCGATGGGTCATTGAACCATGGCATATAGTGCTGCAAGATCTGCAACTTGAAAGGCTTCCTAGACCTTTAAATGTTCCATAGAAAAGAATCCAAAGTCTAAAGCATCCTAAGTATGTGAACCTGTGGGTGGTGGAATGTGGCCAATACATATTAACTTGCAAAACAATCTTTGGATTAGATATCCTAGTTTGCATAGAATAGTGGGAGTGTGCTTTGGTTAAAATTGCTTTATTTGCATTTGTGGCATATTGGCCAGAAGGTGTCCAAATATATTAATATGGTTCTTAACATTAGCAGGAAATATTGCTTGAGGTCTCAAGGAAGTACGCATTTGGGTTAGTGGAATATTAAGAGGTAATAATGAGTACTGCAAATGTGAATGTCTACTGTGTAAGTGAAGGGAAGGTATGGTTTCTTTAAGGCTCTTTTAACAGATAATGATAAGTTCACCTATATACTAAACTCTTGTACCAGCTAGATCAGGGGTGTCAAACTCGCGTCGTCACGGTGTCGTCACGTGATGTATCTGGACTTTTCCCCCTTTACTAAACCGGGCGGGGGCAGGGCCAGCACGTGACGCATCTAGCCCGCGGGCTATGAGTTTGACACCCCTGACCTAGATGATGGAAATTCTGACCAATTTTTTTAAAGTACAGGAGGAATGAATCAACCATTAGAAGGGACTTTCAGAGAAAGAGAGCAATGATGGAAACAGCCCACTTCTGAGGCCTTGTCAGATAATAGAGAGACAGGAACTGGAGATAGTTAAACCCATGAAACCTGGTTGGTTGGGTAAATAAATGCCACAGGATGCAGCTTCTCAAATAACCAGGTTCAGAGGAATATATGGTCTTAAAGATGACAACTAGCACCTTACGTTGTACCCAGAAGCCCATTGGTAATCAGTGGAACTTCCAAAGCAGAAGAATTATGCAAATATATTGGAGCATTTTGACCATTCCCCGGCCTTCCACATTCTGTATCCAGCTATAATTTCCAGGTCGTCTTCAGAAGCCACCCCATGTAGAGCACATTACAATAGTCCAACAGGGAAGTGATCATGAGCAAGGGTTCCCCATGAGAATGATTACAAATGATGGACCAGATGGAAATGTGCAAAAGCCCTCCTAGTCATATCTACCATCTGATTTTTAAGCAGGAGGTGTGAGTCTATAGGAACTCACAAATTGTGGACAATTTCTGAATGGGAAATATAATCCCGTTCAGAGATAGAGAGATGTAGGCTCATAAACCGAAGCCACTCTATTAAATCTGTTCCTTCCCATGCAGACCCTGATAATCACCAGGTACTGGGTCAGCAATTCTACCACATTTCTTGTCCAACTGTGAAGTGGCAGAATTAATACTGCAGAGGGCCCTTTCCAGAGGATTCACAGACTCAAATTGTATCAGAAGAGAAAACTCTCGTCATCTTAATGCTGTCCGTTACGTTCTACTCCTAAATTTAACTGATTTGTCCACTAAATGCCATGAAATTCCTCATAGCAGCATTTCAAGTGATCCAGGTAAACATCCTTCCCTAAAAGGAAATTAGTTGTTCTACAAACTAATGGGAGGCATTCAGCCAGTAAAATAAGGTAGGAAAAGTATTATTGGTTTTTTTTTGGTGGGGGGGGGTTTGCCACCCGAATTGCCACTGTGGACTTAATCATCTCGGGGAGAGACTCAAACTTTCTCCCTTTGGGGTTTTGGTGTCTCACTGTCATTTCATCTTTCTGGATGCCTCAGAAAATCAAGGAACAGTAGCAAACGTATGCACATCCAGTTCAGTCCAATCTAAAGCCCCAGGCATCTTATTATTTCAATTGCTAACCTATGTTGAACTACATATTGCACTTCTAAGAGTTCTCTGAAAACCTGTGGAATCCATTAGGTATGTGGGGTAGTATCTAATGGTCCCTTCTCCTCTGTAGAGGAGAGGTGGTTATATCAAATTTCGTGGCAGTCAGAAAGTCATCTGTCCATAAAGGATTAAACTTCAACACTCTCCAGTTTCAGATCATTCTGATCGTTGTGTCCATCCTGAGACAAAAAACAAAATTAGTGACCTTTAATGTATGGCCAGGGTGGACTTCATGTTACAAGAGCAAAGTGGCAACAAAATAGTCTCACCCAAAGAGTCTGCAATGACAAGGACTAAGTGTAAGGTGGAGGACCATTCCCGCCATTTTCTGGAGAGCCCCATGGCAGGAAGAACAGTCACAAGCAGGTTAATCTCTCACTGGATTGCCCTACCCCTTACCTGCTCTGGAACCAGTTAATTTTGCTAACAATCCTGATTGGAAAAAGTATGTAGAAATTTGTATGCAAATAAAAGTGATATATCAAGGAGTGACATTAAAGCAAACCCTGTAGAGGTTAGTCTACAAGAAAAAAATTGAGGACAAAGAAGTAATCAATTCTGTGAAAATGTTGTATGTTAAAATGTGGGTACGGTTTCCTTATCTAGTCGGTGCGTGCACCTTGTTTACTATATATATGTGAGGACTGCCTGACACTTGGGAGAGTGCTGTTATTGTTTACCTATACAAAGAAAAACAGCAAGAGTACAAAAGCTACCTGTGGATTAGTGTGCTTGAGAAGGTATTTGGCAGGATTCTGATCAAAAAGGTAGATGAGACAGCATCATCAAAATTTGGCAACTGCTTTACCCTAGGCAAGTCACTGAAAATTATAAGCTGTAAAGTTACAAGTCTTGAATTATGGAAAGTATTGTAATATTGCAGAGTAGAAAGTTGGTTTACCAATACAATAAGGGCAATATATGGTGGGAATCATGTGTTAGAATAAATAGAACGCTTATCAAATGATTGTTCTTTGAGCAGAGTAAGACAAAATGTATGGTGTCTCTGGTGTTCAGTATATTTATGGAAAAAGTATAAGGAGTGCTTTTCATGATGATAGAGGTGTGTTGCTTGGAGGTTTCTGCGTGTGTGCGTGTGCATGTGTAATACTTTTCTATGTACAGAATGTCATGTTGGCTCGCAGCTTGAATGATTTGCAGTCAATGTTTGATAGACTATGATGCAACAAGGAGGATGGATCTGAAAATGTAGCAAAGATTAAGATAGTTTACACAACACAGCAAGGGCATGAGTTGTGGATCCTAATGCTTACTGAAGATAAAAAAAAATGGATTAAGAAATTTTAACATGTGCAAAATGCTAGTAGAAAGGTAGTGGATAGTATAGGATCTGTTGTGAAGAATGAATGAATGAATCTTTAGAAAAAAACAAAAATGTTGTATATAATAAACAAGCTTCTGTTCACACTGTTATGTGGATGTATTGAGCTGGGTATATTATAAGAAACCTAAAAATAAGTTAAATGCAATTGTTTCATCATATATAGCACGGGTGTCAAACTTGATAGCATCACGTGACATATTGCGATGTTTTTTGCCTTTGCAGAGCCAGGGTGGGCGTGGCCTGCATATGACGCATCCGTCCCGCAGGCTGCCAGTTTGACACCTGATATAGAGGGAAAGAATGTAAAGCAAAATTCTTTATGTGTACAGTAATTTATATTTTCTATATTCTAGACAGCTTACAATATAAAATCATAAAACATAGGAAGAGTGAGTGGATTGAAAGGAAAAACAAGACTGAGAAGGCATAGAAAGTATAAATGGTAGTGCATGCAACAGTGTATGGATACAGTAGATGTGGAAGCAAGTATGGTTTTTAGGACTATTCAAGGTTATAATGAATGTTGCTGTATCTACTAGATTAATTTATATATTTCATTTCATTTCTTAACTGAGGCTGTTAATTTATTTGACTTATTTGTTGTTCAATTTATGTGCTTTATATAACATTGCTCACTCCAAAGGAGAATAATATAACTATAGCTAAACCTATAACTATGTATGGAAAAGAATATGTCATGTAATCTTTGCAGCATTACTTTCAAGGGGCGTACAGAGCATTTGAAAGCAGTACTTCGCAGTGCACTGGAGTACATAGAAAACACCTCTTTTTGAGTTGTTAATGTACTTGCAATTTGCCAGGTTTCTGTGGCAGCTTTGAGAACTGTTTGTATATGATTAGAAATGCATGTTGCTTCTGCTTGCCACTTTATTCCTGTCTATTGCAAATAATCTTTTTCAAATAGTTTGCCCATAGAATCATTTTTATTGAGGCAGCATAAATCTAGATATATGATTGACTGACTGACTGACTGACTAAGAGACAGACAGACAGACAGACAGACAGACAGACAGACACATATTCCCTGGAAAATCATAGGACAGGGGATTCTAATCTAGATATAAAATTGTTGCCATTAGGTGGCTCTCCAATATTGCTTTACTCATCATGTAATCCTCTTTTTCATTTGTAGGTGGCAGAAGAAGAATATCTAATCCAGGAGTTGCGGAAAATTGAAGCTAGGAAGAAAGAGAGGGAGAAGCGGACACAAGATTTGCAAAAACTCATTACAGCTGCTGACACAAACACTGAACAAAGACGTGCAGAGCGCAAGGCACCTAAGAAAAAGCTGCCACAGAAAAAGGAGACCGAGAAACCTGTAAACATCTTATACTTCCCTTGCTCATTTTCTTATGGTGCTATCTTACTATTTCAGTGCCAGGAATGGTTGGTTATCTGTATAAGTTTTGCTTGGGCGATTTATTTTGTTTCTTTTCAGACCTTAATATCTCTTGAAGCAGTCATACAGGAAGCTGCAGTATGACCACAGTTAAGATGGAAGGAAAGGAACTGAAATTGCTAGGCTGGAAAGGAGATAAAGTGGGCTTAAGACAAACCCTCTCAAGGGGCATTGTGAATACACAGTCAGGAAGTAGCTCTCCACTGTGTCATTCTGCACAACAAATATGGTCAGTGAAAAATGCCAATTTTAAGCTGTAAGTGTGAATACTAAAGTTGGATGGAGCAGTCTATTTACAATTGCATTTCATCATTGATTTCAGTGTTTTCCTTTCCTGTTTCCAAAAATTAATATACAAATGCCTGTTAACATTGGAATGTATTTTCTTTTAAAGTAAACACACATAAAATATTTTACATAAATACAAACATTTCTTAATAAGTTAATATTGAAATATAGGCAAGGCACCAACTCATATAAATAAATAGTGATTATGCAGAGAGAAAAAAAACATTATAGTAATTCAAATAAACTAAACATAAAAAATGGAAAAAAGCTAATTTAACAAAAGGAAAGAAAAAGAAGATCCATATAATATTTAATATTAATATAAAATTAATTACATCCTTAAACATTATTAAATCTAGACCTTAATGTACTTTTAAAGATGATTTCCCTTAAAATGTGCACCATAAAAGTAGGAAATCCAGAAGATAATTGTTCTTTTTTTGTTTATAATATAAAATACAAAAAATACAAAAACAAATAATAGGAAAATTAGGGGAGGAATGGGGAAGGAAAGAGTGCAAAGAAGAAGGGAAAAGAAAGAAAAGGCATTGTCTCCGGATTCCCTTTGGTGCAGTAAAATAAGAAAATAAGACATCAAACCTCAATTTTTTACTTTTACATAGTAGTATAAACTAGCTATTTCTATATCAACAAATCTAATCGGTAAAACCCCCCCAAAAAGTTTCATTTTTTTCCACCTGAAGCACAAAGTCCAGAAATGGTTTCCAAGTAGAAACAAAAGTAATTGTGTTTTTTTCTTTAATCAAAGCAGTCAGTTTAGCCATCTCTGCTAACTCCATCAACTTTTGCAACCATTCTTCCATTGTGGGGATCAAAGTGTCCTTCCATTTTTGTGTATAATGTAATCTTGCTGCCATCAACATACATAACATCAAAGTTCCATTTTCCACCCAAGTCTTTTTCCATTAAACCCAAAAGAAAAGTTTCTTATTTTATCTTTATATTCACATTAAGAATCTTCTGTATTAGAATATGAATCCTACTCCAATATTTTTTTGCTTTATCACACATCCACCACAAATGATAAAAAGTGCCTTCTTTACATTTGCATTTCCAACATTCATTTGAAGTACCTTTATACATTCTTGATAACTTAGCTGGTGTTAAATACCAACGATACATCATCTTATAAAAGTTTTCTTTTAAATTGTAATTTAATGTAAATTTTAAACCTTTCGTCCACATATTCTCCCATTGTTCAAGCTTTACATTACATCCAAAGTTCCTTGCCCATACATATTCACTTTCCAAATTCAACTTCAATAACGTTTATAAATCTTAGCAATAATATGTTCATCACTATCACACAGTAGGATACATAAGTAGAAGATAATTGTTCTGATCCACTTGGGAGGACCAGAACAATTCACACTGGAATTTATAAAGTCTGAACTGCTAAAGCATCTCACTTGTTGCCAGGTAGAAAACTTACTGTTAGATGATTAATAATAAAAACATTATCTCCTCTTAGTGCTGACTGAGTTTCTAAGATTCAGGATAAGTGAGAGGGTTAAAGAATAATTGAAGCCATCACCTATAAGCTACTGAGCATGTTTTTCTCTCCCCCCCCCCCCCGTTGCAGAATGACGTTTTCCTGAAAATTGCAGATGGTAGACAAGATTGGATAACTTAGGGAGCAACTTTGACCTTGAGTGCCTGTTTAACACTTTTTACCTGTCACTCTTGAATATCTCACTTATAATCTTAAGATGGTGGCTAGATTTTTTTAAATAGTGTGGAATGGCAATGTGCCATATAATTTGGAAAAGATTCTTCCTTTCAGTGATTAAGATGGGACCTCAGCACAAATTTCATATGAAAATGCATCATTTTGTGTGAGCAAGACTGGCTTTGTATCTGTAAATCCACCGGGTAGACTAAGATTTAAGGTCTCGAAAATTTGAAATCTGTGGCTTCAGTTTCTCTTAGCTTCTTAGTCATCAATCCCTGACGAGACAGGCTATTCTATTCTAGTACATATGGAATTAAGTAGCCATTCAACTTGCTTTAGGTATATCTGGCTGCTTCCCACAGTATTACCTGGGGTCCTTATGCCTGCATGGAAGTAAACACCTCAGGTTTCCTAAAGGCAGTTTATGTTGTGGCAAAAGTGCTGTTTCAACCATGACAGAGTCCATTAGGAGTAAATTATCAACTGTAGCAGGAAACTGCTTTTTTTTTTTAAATTGCATTTTAACTAACAATTTGAATTGAGGGCTGTATCAGCATCATCTTAACAAAGGGAAGTCATTTACCAAAGAGTCAATTGAGGTTGAAGCTTTTACAGCTCATGCTTGCATGCGAGGTACAGCAACTTATTTAATTGCTCTGATGTGGCAAAAGCAGGTTGTGCAGTGGGGAGGGAGTGAACTTGCCCTATAGTTTCATTACAGATTCAGTGGAAAATTGTTGAAGGGAGATAGTAAGAGTTACCCTAAAACTGTTCCGAGATTATCGCAAACCCAATCAATCAGGGCTTTTAAAAAAGTTTTGATGCCTCCACAGTGCTTAATGTACAGGATCTAACATGCATGGCAGGTGATTTGATATTTCCTGTTATTTTATAATACATTGTTTTGGCTTTGACTGCAAATTGTCCTGGGTTGAAATTTAATTAATTAACACCAACATATTTTGGCCTACTGATACGGGTTCAGGTATTAAAAGGGATTAGTTTAGCTACTCTCCAGTATTCAGCAAAGACAGAATAACTGGTTTGCTGTTACTGAGGCAGGTTTCCTGCATAGAAAATGAGGTTTTTCCTTTGCTTGCAGCTTGAGTAAATTGAATTTGATGTGTTTGATGTATCATGTGAACATGATATCAGGAAATTCTTGTGTGTTTCATTCCCTTGACCGTTGGATTTGTCTTCAGTGGATACTTGATTTTGGCGAATATATGAACCAACTCATGCATAGTTCACACACCTTCTAAGACAGGTGTTCAGGAGGAGTAAAAGAAAGATCAAGAGCTGATAATAGTTTTTCTTTTGAAGAAACATATATGACGTTTCTAGATCATCCCCATTTTCTAGTGAGCTATGAGGGTTTGTGGAGGCGGGGATTGTCTTTCTTTTTCCAATAAAGCAGGTCTGTGGTATTTGATAGCTTTTCTGTCCTTAATACCGTTGAGCAGTTTCTAAGTAAAAAAAATTGGATCACCCAGCTGTGAAGAAAGTGGATAAGATCCATCAGCCCATTGAAACAGCACCATATTTTTCTTTCTTGATTCCATTCAGATGTAATAGGGTTTTTCCAAGAAGTCATCATTTGTTAAAATGTGAATGAGCAATGTGATTGTGCACTCTTAGCTTGTGCACTTTTTGCAGTAGAAGCTCTGCAGTTCCTTTTCTATCCCTTCTGAAGTTCAAAATAAAGGTTTATGTTTTGGCTATAGATTTAGTTTCTAGTTCTAGTTTCTAGTTCTGATCAATAGAAGATAGTTAAATGGCATAGTTTCCACATGCAGAAATTAAAGAGAAACTGGCTTAAGTATCCTGGTCCTGGCATAGGCTGAAGAAAAAGGATTGCAAAGACAAGTATTTACCGTCATTATTAATATTTGGACCCTGGTTTGTTGGAATGCCCCATTATGTCAGAGTGGAATCACTGTAACATTAAAGATGGTAAAGATATAATCTAGATCAGTGGTTCTCAACCTTTCTAATGCCGCGACCCCCCACGACCCTCGCCCCGCCGCCGTGACCCCCGCCCTGCCCCCTCCCCGTGCGCGATGAGGTGACAAAGGGGACGTGGCACCAGGGGTGAAATGCTCCCAGTTCGGCCATGCCTAGCCACGGAAGCGGGAGACCGCCCACCCGCCCGGATGCCACCATTTGAGTTCTTTTACCCTCTGCGCATGCGCAAAGCGTTCTGCGCATGCGCAGAGGGTAAAAGAACCCAAATGGCAGCGTCCAGGCGGGTGGGCAAAGTCTCCCACTTCCGTGGCTACCAGCTGTCTGGCGACCTGCAGGCACGGCCGAACTGGGAGCATTTCCAAGATGGCGGGCTAGCGCGCACGGCGACCCCTGTGAAAAGGTCGTTTGACCCCCAAAGGGGTCGCGACCCACAGGTTGAGAACCGCTGATCTAGATGGTTAGCAAATGAACTGAATATATTCCTATTTTGTAGCTTTAAAAATCATATTTGATATACATGAAAGCCTGGATTTATATAATGATGAAAATTCCATGGCTATCTTAGCAGATGTAGAATTTGTTTGCAAAAGAGGAACAGAATACAAAAGAATCTGTGATAGAGCCTCTTCTCTTGAATTTATTTTTCTGTGTTAGGGATTCACTCCCACCCACATATATTTTTAAAATTGTAGTTTACTTATGTAAGAATTTATGACATTGAAACATTTGTGAGTCTGCAGTGTTTAAACAGCAGATAAATTATATTTTTAGCTTATGGGGAATATATGGCTAGAAGGGAAATTTTTTTGTGAAAAATATGAGGAATGATATGTTGGGTGCATTTGCTGCAGTATAAAGCATAAGGAGGGAGCAAAGATTAAGTTGAATGTTTGGTGCAAATAATACTGAAATTAAATGGTAACAGGATAACACAGATGTAGATACTGGTTTTCTACCTGGAGGTTGGAAAATTCATGCTTTCCTGTATAACAGATGTTATGCATATTTTTCTTAGTTTACACAATCATTTACATCACACTTTTGAGTTATTATTTTCTTGGGAAACTATGAAAAGACAATCATAGGAATGATGCAAAAAGTTTTACAATAGGTACCATGAAGGTTGATATGGGATTTGACAATGAGTCTTCTAGTTAGGAACTGAAGTGCCCAAATCAAACATTTTGAAATAATATATTTAATTCCCTAAATAAATAATATTTGAAGATCTTTGGGCCCAGATATGACTTTTAAAAGCCTGGTTAATGAGAGACCTGGTGGATTTTAGTTTGTAGCAGTAGCAATAGCACTTATATACCGCTTCATAGTGCTTTACAGCCCTCTCTAAGCGGTTTACAGAGTTAGCATATTGCCCCCAACAATCTGGGTCCTCATTTTACCCACCTCAGAAGGATGGAAGGCTGAGTCAACCTTGAGCCGGTGAGATTTGAACCGCTGAACTGCAGCTAGCAGTCAGCTGAAGTAGCCTGCAGTACTGCACTCTAATCACTGCGCCACCTCGGCTCTTGTAGGAATAGTGCTACCTTTAATATAAACAAAACCCCTTAGGGATGGATTCAGATGTTTTGCCTTATCTGGTAGATGTTGGCTAGTTTTGAGGAATTAAAGAAAGGGCATATTAAAGAAAGAGGAATTAAAGAAAGCATCCAACACAAGTAAAATATTTTTGGAAAAAATATATCCTATTTTATGAAAATATCTGTAATAGTCATTCTAAAATTAGTTTTCTGTTTCAGTTCAATAAAAATAGTTTCTTCTGTTAATTTTTAAGCATGCTGCATGTTTGTTTTGTTACATGATTCTAATTCTACTAAGAAAGTATATCACACTTTCCAATTCTATTTTCTTGCTACTGATACAGTCCAAAAAGTGTTAGGTTCATAATGTCACAAGAAAGCTAGACAGCTCCATAGGGCTTAATTTTAGTCTATGTGAGAAAATTCTGCAGTGAAATGTACCTGCTTTATCTTGTTGAAAAGCCAATTCCAGATACATTTATGTGGGAATGAGCACTAGTATACCTTAGTATGATACTTGATCCAAGTCCAAGAGTTCACATCTTTTGAGCTTTTGTTAAGGAATATTTCTGTTTGTTTTTATGCATCATAAGGAATAGTTCTATTAGTTTTATGCATCATTCTCACTTTTATTTCTAATGTTTTTGAGGAAAGTTTATGAAATATTTAAGGAATGAATGTCTTAACACCACTATCAAATTCAGAAGCAAATGTAGTGTAGACATGTAGTTGGAACTACATAGATGCCATGTATCACTATTTGAATGAACTGAATATAATCAGATTTCATTGTTATATCACATTCTCAATTGCTGTGAATAATTTTGAATAGGTACTATGTATAGATACTGTATTTGTACTAGATACTGTAGATTGCTGTTATCTTAAATGTACTAAAGCCATAATGTTACAATTTCAATTACATTTAGAATAGTAGGTAGGCTTAGAAGCAGTATGGTAAATGAATAGTTCTCCTTATTTCCTATCCATCACATCCTTCCAATTATTCTCGGAAGGATTTTCATCTGACTTCAAATTTATCTCTGACAAGTGTTTTTCTAGCAAGAAACTCTGGTTAGGTTTTTGCCTTACCTTCAAACTTTACCTTGAATTGTCTTTCTGTTTTAGGCTGTCCCTGAAACAGCTGGCATCAAATTTCCAGATTTCAAGTCTGCTGGTGTTACACTGAGGAGTCAAAGGGTAAGTTAATGTGCTAGTTTTTCGGATCTAAAGGGATAACTGCTTTTTCATTTCTTGTTCCTTTCCTGTTAATGAACTAGTAGAGCATGAACTACAATACTGTAGTAAAATAGCTTCAACTAATTTTTGGAGTATAGACTGTGTAGCTTTTGAACCTGTCTCTTTCCTCTTACGTGCGGGTAAGTAACTTGGGGTGTGTGTGTCAAGTGATGTAATTTAGTTTTTATTTTTTTTTTCTTGGAGGGCTATTTCATGACATGAGCTAGGGTAAAAGATATAATGCTTTTGAGGACTTCTTAAGTGATGAAATGGGTCTATTAAATCTTAGGGGCTTTAAATAAACTTTTTTGTGCTCCTCCTCCCATTGCAGGCTGTTGCACTGTAGAAAATCAGTACAGGTAATCATCGACAAGTGTAATGAAGCCTGCCCATTATAGTTGTAAGTTGCACAGCTGTCAGGTGAAGCATCCATGTGATCACCCCACTTAATGAACCCCTTTCTCCCCAGTGTGGTCATTAAGTGGAGCAAGGGTGCCTCAGGGGCCCCAGGGAAGCCTCTGGGAGGCCTAGCTCAGTCTCTGCCTCGGGCCTCTCAAAGAGTCCCCCACTCTCTGAGGAACTCCATGCTCTGCTTCTCACCCCTTGCAATCTCCTTAGGCTTTGGGCCTGCTTTGCCACCCAGCTAGATCCCAAATGCTCCCCCCCCCATCACCAATTGTATATCACCAATCAGTTTTGTTGTATATCTGGAAGTTCTGCAGATCGCATTAGGGAAGAACAAACTGTTCCATTCTTAGGCCACGTAGTCTGGTCTTGGAAGTGAACACCATTTTCGAAGTGGCGTAACCCCTCCCCTTAACTTCACAGTGGAGTTGTTGAGGGTATAGCTTTGTTGTGGGCTGTTTCCAAAGCTTTAAGGGTGGTTGTGTATGATTTGTTTTCAAATATAAGTTTGGTAAATATATGGAATGTTATATTTAAAATGAGATTAATCAGAGTAATTCTTAATCATGATTTGGAATGCTATTTGTGTGTGGCCAATTTTTTTGCTGTTGCAGAAGGTAAAAGGCTCTGGTTCGGTTTTAGAGTCAGACTCATAAGAGTTCACAACAAATCATGGGTTCCTAAGAATATGAATATTAGACTCAATGATCTTTTATTTTTTTATATAAATTTTTATTTTAATCAGAAAGTTAAAATGCAAACTTCCCCCCCCCCAAAAGGAAATTTTACAAAAATAAAACACAATTAGACAAAAACATTTAAAGGGAAAAAAAGAAATTGTGCATTAAAAACAAATTTAAAATGTGTGAGCTAAGAAGGATCAGCCTAATATTATCTAGGTGTTCAGGTAAAGCCAGCAGCTTTCCCCTCTCACAATGGGCATCCAACAAGAGGTAACAAGTGACATTGCATGTGTCACAACCTCATGAACTGCCTATTGTTCACATATGTGGCCTAATTTAGATGTCATGGGTTCTGTCTGATACCTCCACCATTCGCGATCAGCGTATAATGTGGCAAGGATTTTGATTAGTCCAAGTGGGCAGTCCAAATTTAAGTTTATGGCAATCTTAGAACATTTACTAATAAGGTTCTCCTTCTGAACTAAAATTGAAACTGACATTTTGTTATCCTAATTAAATTTATTTAGGTAAATTTATTTACAGTCAACTTTGGGCCAGCAGACCTGCTTAGAATTTTGAAACAATATTGTTGGTTTTCTAACTTCATAGAAGAGTTTCTATGAAGTCCACATATCTTAAAGTTGCCAATGTTGAAAAATATTGCTCTTAGGCTTTGTCTGACTGATTTCCTCCACAGGTTTTAGACTGTTTCTGTCATGTCCAGCCAGTTTATCTAGCATACTTGGATAATTCAGCATGCAAGCTTATTGGACTCCCATTTCTGCTAACATGTCACCTATATCAGCCTCTTTCTATTTCTGTTCCTTATTGGCAAGATTTGGAAATAATATAGAGTGGGACATATGCAAAGTTAGATAGATATGGAAGCTCTGGAGATCAATTGGGGGGATTTGTTAATTGCCTGGATTAAATCCTCTTTAAGTTCATATTCCATCTTTCCATTTAATGCAGTAGAGAAATCAGCATGAGGTGTATTTCTTAAGAAGAAGGAACATTTTAAAAAAATGCCTAGGCTTCCTTCCCCTCCATCGTGCTTTTTACTTTTTGGGGTCATGATGATCATAGAAATTAATAGGTGTATTTACATAGCATATTTTATGCAACTATGGTGTACTCTAGCAGAACACTCCCCTAGTAAGATCAGCACAGATATTGAAATATTTCTTATGTGCAGAGCTTAATTCAGGTTTGGTGAAACTACGCCTGTCAAGGACCTTCTGTTTTGGAGAAATGCATGCTACTCTCACTTCCAGGGTGACAGTAATACAGACATTTTATTTGTGGTGGAAATGTGCTGCCTAGAGAAATTTGAAGAGATACAAGTAGTTTTAGCTGCAGCAATTTCTAATTAAAATTTAACTGCTGCCTTTGATTGTTAAAGGACAAAATTTGGGTGCTATTCCTGTGTAGAGTACTTACATTTCCCCTTTAGGCACTTTGTCTTTTATTTCTCTTTGCGATAGTAAGATATAGCAGCCATCTTGTAAAATGTTTTGTATAACTTCCAGACGCCTGTGTGCCAAATTTGATCATTTTTTTAAAATGCAAAATTTACTTAAAACCTTTTAAAAGCTAGAGATACTTTTTAAATGGTGTTCCTTTGATTCTTATTAGTATCAGCTCAAACTAGAATGAAAACATGCAATTGCTTCATGTTAGGAGTTCATAAATTTATTATTTTATTATTTATCTTTTTACTAAGACATGATTTCCCCTGTGTAAATGTATATTGTCAGGCGATTCTCCGTCACCCTTCTGAAGAGACTATCAGAGAAAAAGTATGTTTTTTGGGGGGGTGTTTCTGTTTCAATGTTGCATCATTGGATCTCTTGTATGACATGCGACAAGAGGGCTGGATTCTAACCTGCTAAGTCTTTGATAATGAGGGAAAAACAGTAGGATGAAAGTAAGTTCTTAGCAATCTCAGATCCATGGAGCACACTGGGGAATGCTGAGGTACAATTGTTTAGTTCACAGCTGGACACCTTCCACCAAGAAAGGCTTCCAGCTGGTAGTTTTACTTGTTACCTGCTAACTAGGATCTTGTAGACAAATTGGTGGTCAGACCAATTAAAAAGAAATGGGGGGAGAGGGAGCTTTCATTCCCATTGATTCACACATCCAGCCTCACTGGCTTTTAAATATTTACTAGCGAACCGAGCACTTTTTTAGCATTGATTAATGAGGTACAATCCACTGTGAGGCTTGCTTTCTCTGAGCACAGGGAAGGAGGGTGCGGGCTAGGACTATTCAAGATAAAAGTGCATTTTTGCCTGTGTTAGGCACAAGGGAAGGGGGTCACTTGAATATGTGTATGTATTAAATGTGCCTTCTCAATATTTGACTTGTCCCTCTATGAAATGGCTAGATGGGATGCCTGTTTGCTCTTCTGCAGAGGCTCTTTGTCAGCTGCCTTCCCTCTGACATTAATGCAAAGCCAGACCTCATCAGCTGCTAACAGGGGAAACATCTGTCTTTCTTCGCTTGATCAATACTGTCCCTTCAGAAGCTGAGCCTTCAAAGCAGTTACATAAAATACCAGTAATATTTATTTGGATTTGATAAATTTAATTACTTGGGACAATTAATAATTTATCTCTGGAGTATTGATGGTGCTGCAAGGCATTTTGGTGAGATAAGCTAATGGTAATCGGCACCTCTTTATTAGCTGGAAATTGTGCATTGTTATGGGGGGAAACTTCTGATGGATAGAAAGATGAAGTGTTTTAGTTGTTTTTACTGTAGTAACTGTAAGTGAGAGCCAGAGTCCACTATATTAATGAAGCTAGGGGGACAGAGCATGTGGCTAGATGGGGAGGTATGCATAAATGGAATGTCATCTCAGTTACTCACAAGTAGTAAGCCCTGATGCAATCCAATAAAAGGGGTTGGTTTCCAGTTCATCAGCTCATAATGCAGTGGCCCTCCAGCCTTTTAGTAAAGGTGACCGATTAAGAATTTTTATGTGGTAGAAAGACATGCATGGAAAAGATGATGTCAAATGTTGTTGTATTGGCAAGCTTTAATTTCTTTATAGGTATAATTTAATATGCTCATATATTCATATATTTTAAATATTAAAGCCAATTATAAATAATTATAATTATTTTTAAAAAGCTATTTTCTGATAGATTAAATTACAGCTAGTGAATACATTTAGTATTATTATAATTATTTTTAATTACTATAAATTTTATCCATCTATATGCCTTTGAGCACAGAGTTGTTATTCATCTTTAAAAAAAAATTGAATTCATTTTAACCTTACAATAACATAGGTAAGCTTTATAAAATGAAGGCAATGTCTCTGGTTCCTGAGGGTTTTTTTAAGAGAGGAACTGTGGTAGTTAATTTTCTTGTTCTTATTTCTTCTACTTGGTAGTACACCATAAATGATAGCCTTTTCTCTTTTCTGTTAGCATCATTATGTAGTCAGGATGCATATTTTAGCTGCAATCCTGTGTGTACTTATTTGGACTTAAAGATTGGTCATAATGGGGCTAGCTTTTCACTTATATAGACTTCCATTGTTAACATTAAAAATGGAGATATTTCAGAGGACTTTCTCTTAACTTTAAGCACTGTACCATCTTTTACTTTTTATTTTTCACTTGTATTCTTTTACTTGGAGGATTTTATGATATTATTTGTCATCACTATAATCATACAGTAGATGTTTTAAGTTATGCAAGCAACTGAGATTTATTAGATTGCAGTGGAGTATAAGTTTAATAAATAAATTTATCAAGCCCTAAAATTCTGCCTTGTGGAGTCCCTCAGTGCTCTTTCCTCTCTCTGCTTCTATCTAACATCTACATGAAGCCACTGGGTGAGATTATCCATCGCTATGAGGTTAAATACCACAGTATGCTGATGTCACTTAACTATACATCGCTATCCCTGGCTGACCAAATGATGCTGACAAAGTTCCTTCCCAATGTCTGGAGGTTATATGGGTCAGGTTATAGAAGAACCAGCTTAACCCAGGAAGACTAAGTAGTTGTGTGTGTTAGGGCTCCTGAATTAAGGGAGTTCCTATCTTTACTTCTGGATAGGGCATCATTGCCCGATTTGGAAGCCCTCTTGGACTTTTGGCTCCTATTTAAAAGCAGGTGGCAGTTGTGGCCAAGAGGCTACATAAATCAGTCATGTGCACTAATTGCACTATTCTCCTGAATTGTAAGGCATTACTCACCTCCTGTTCCGTCATAACCACTATCATGGCCACCTCCTGTTCTACTATCATAACACTTTCTACATGGGGTGGTCCTTGAAGAGCTTCTGGAAGCTGAAACTGGTCCAGAATGCAGCAGTATAGATAGTTTTGGATGCACAATATGTAACCCCAATCTTTCACAAGCTGAATTGATTTCCAGTAGCTACTGGGTGCGATTCAAGGTGCTGGTTGTTACCTATGAAGTCCTTCATGGCATAGGGCTAGGTTACTCGCAAGACTGCCTATCTCCAATTGACCTTACACATTCTACAAGGAATGCTCTGAGTCTCCTTAATAAAACAGTGTCATCTGGTAGATTCTGGCAGGCATGCCTGCTCTGTCACAGCACTTGCCCTCTGGATAATCCTCAAGATTTCTATGGCTCCAACCCTGTTGGCCTTTTATAAGGCCTTGAAGACCAGGCTTTTCCCCCAGGTATTGAGTAAGGGATTAAGTATACTTGTCTGTAATGATTGGGAGTTGAATGACTGGGTTGCCCTTGATTACATTACATCATCTTCTTTTTTATTTGTTTGTTTGTTTGTCTGTCTGTCTGTCTGTCTGTCTGTCTGTCTGTCTGTCTGTCTGTCTGTCTGTCTGTCTGTCTATCTGTCTATCTATCTATCTATCTATCTATCTATCTATCTATCTATCTATCTATCTATCTATCTATCTATCTATCTATCTATCTATCTATCTATCTATGCATAGAATGGAATGGAATGGAATGGAATAGAATAGGACCTTTCAATGATTGACATGGTGTTGTTACTTAGGACATGATTATGAACTTTGATTTCAGTGAGTCTTGATTGGATGTATTTTTTGATGTATTTGCTGATAACAAAACTCTCTTCTGTCTAATCAAATTTGTTACTAAGAATTGTTTACATTTGTTTCATAAATTCTGCTTATAGTGCAGTTGTGAGGTATGATTTTTAAGCAAGGAACTTATGCAAGAAAAAACAGTATCAAGAATTACATATCATAAAATCAGGTGTGAATGAAAGAATTTCCTTAAAAACATTATTATAAAAATAACATTCTAGATTCCAGACATGAGAAAGAACAGTTGGATAGGGTAAATACTTTGCATAGTTGTGCATGTTCCAACTTTAAAAGAACTGTACTGAATCTGCACCTGTGATTAGGAAATGCCAACCAGATGTTGGATTACATAAAGGAAGGAAAAATATCCTAATATTGTTAATGATTTCATTCCCATATCTGAATAAAGGCTGTGTCACCACTTAGTTTACGTTTCAAAGGAAATTACTTTGCTGGAGTGTGAGAAAACAGAGACACTTTAAAATGTATTGGAAATTTCATAAGCATTTTAGGGCTGTTGAAACTGAGGTGCCAAAATGTGGTTGTTCCAAAAAATTTAATCTAGATGTATTTATTGCTTTATTAACTTGAATTATTTTATGTAACTCATGACATTTTAACATAGATTTGCCAATTTAAGAATATCCTTCTGTAGAAATCTCTGGGCCTGAAGAGGTGAGAGATGAGTGAATTATTTGTGCAAGATCACAGGTCCACTTAACACAGCACATGCTGATCACAGTTGGTTAATCACGATCAAGACCTGTTCACATTTCTCAGATTTCTGAATGTTAGATCTTATATTGCTGTCTGTTTTGTGTTGATTGAAGCAGCAGATGTTTTCTTATCAGCTGATAGTTAACTGTGTATGAGGAAGCAGAGCTGAGGGATACTGGTCAAGTATCAGGGTACATGGAGGGCTATGGGTTGAGGTGGCAATAAGATTTTTGCCAGCTGACCATCAGCTCATGTGAAGAGATGGCAAGTGAGTTCTGGCTGGTAAATGTGTGGAATCTTGGGTAGGGAAGAACCTGGTAGATTTTCAAAAATCATACTTTGCGAGTCAGTCCTCGATGATGACATTGAATACGTCATCATTAGATGATGGTTTGAATTTTGTAGATCATCTCCATCTACCTTTTTTTGTTCATGTCCTCCAGGATAAGTGAGACACGGATTGTTTTGTGGAATTTAAACCATAGTTGAGAATTTCTTTTAATGAAGAGCAATTCAACTAACTGGATAACTAATAGGGTATAAAAATCCAACCCTGAGGAGATTATTACTATCTCCGAATGATGTAGAAATGTGGACCAATTACCTTGTAAGAAGAATCTGGCTCTTTCCTAGTGGCTTTTACTCAACTCAGATTGGTATTCCTCTTGGAGAATTTTATGAGGACAGGCAATGACTTGCAGTATATCTAAATGTATGATAGACTTAAGATAAATAGTTGTTGTTAATGCCATTCATTTATAGTAATTTGCTTGCATCTCTTATTAGCCAAACATTGGGCTTTGTAAATATGGCAGTTCTGTGATATTCTGAAGTGTGCTCTGATGGTTAGTATTTGGCAAATAGCTTGTCCATTGGGATATGAAAATTAAGTATGAATTCTTTGCTGGAGAAAATCCTCAAAGAAACAGGTCTTATTTCATTTACTTCATACATCACACTGGTTTACAAAATAAAGTGATGGAGTTACTTACTAGGAAAGAATTTCTGATACAATGTTGAATGCAAGTCAAATGTTAGAAATGATAAGTGTTCAACTAGAAACTTATCTATTCTTACCCATGAAATCTATTTCTAAGAGATGAATGTTTAGAGTTGAGATGGGTAATGTTACCTTTCATGGCGATGTGATCTGGTACTGCAAGCATTTCCAGTTTCAGGGATGGAGAAGGGGTTATGGAAGGGAGTCAAACACAAGTCTTTATTATTCTTAGAGTCAGCCTAGGACCATTCAGGTTTTTGCTTACTGGACTGCTTGTATTTCACTAGTAGCTAAGCAAGAGAAACCTCCAGATTGCTGCCATTCTGCAAATCTCTCTGCTCATCTAGTCATGTGGTTTTGATTCATATATTGATGTGTTGTCCTTTTATTTATTTTTCTCTTGCTGCACAGTTCATACATTTACTGGTTGTTTATAGTGAGGACAAAGACTCCGAGTCCTTAAATCAAAAGCGATGTTGGCATAATTATAAGCACAAGCTGGCGTTGCAAAGAGGGCTGCAGGGAGAGGTTGTCAGAGGAAGAAAGCACCCACAATATATTAACCCAAAAGATCTTAGCTAATCACTTCTTCAGCTTGAGCAATCCATTTTTTAAAAATTTGACATATGGTTATTTGGGGACCTGAGCAATAATAAATAATTCTGGTAGATTGTTACAAAGAAGAAGGACTGAAGGTTAGCTGTTGGCTATTGCACTTACTTAGAATGAAAGTATTTCCTACGTTGTACTGAACTGCTGTCAAGAAGTGCTTTGTTACATTGTGAAAAAAGTAGTAGTAGTTAATCAAACACAATAAGTTTAAGTACTATTAGACCACATTCTCTAATGGCCTTTCTGAGCTGAACGATAAGGGATCAGGATACAGACATGTCATCGGTTGATTCCATCCGAGAGGCCACAGACTTGTCTTTTGGTTTCCATTAACACTTTTAGACAGATCTTTGCCAAATTGATTTATATTTTCAATTCTGCTTCATATTTCATTTTTTTTCTTCCACTATGAGCCAGTTGAAAGATTATATTAATCTGACCCTGTCTTGCCCTGAAAAAGAATGAAGAACTGTACTACGTTGTAACTGTGAAGGCTTGCCTATAGCCCATATGATTTTAGAATTAAAACCAGAGATTACAGGATGTGGACAAGCCTTCACAGTCACAATGTAGTACCGTTCTTCATATGAATGAGCAAACATTCACAGTTACCAAAACAGAAGCTCAAGACATGAGAACTGAATAAAGCTGGATCTTTCTTTTTAATTGATGAAAGATATTGTATCTACTGAAATATTCATGTAGAATACCATAACAATTTGATCAAATTAAGATTTGGCATATAAGCATTCAAAAAAAAATTTTTGCATTATCTTTATCATATGTTTTTCTTTTCCACTAATCTATCTCATGTTTTTTGGCTCTCACGAGCAAACTGTTCATTCAGAAATTTTATGTGCTATGGTTGCTCTTATCTAATCTAAAGATCACCAAATTGAATGCTCCACAGATCAAAATTATAGCTAATGGCAGGAGTCTCTACAGGAGTGGTCAGTATGGCACTATGATCATACAATAGAAACCCCATCATTTTTATGGGCACATTAAAGGGGAAATGAGGTTTTGACTGCAGCTACCATTTTCTTGTTTTCTGACTCCTCTGGGGTTACTCCTGGCTATTAGTAAACTAGCATGTCAAGAATGCAGTATTATTCTAAATTAAAACTACTGAACTAGTTTTCTTATCATCTAGATTTTTAATATTGTTTTTGTTCTTTTGGGAGATTCTTCAGGTTGAATTGTTAAAGTAATTGTATTAGATGACCGTCAATAGATGTGCTAGGCCATCACTTGTCAAAGGATGATGTGGGGTAGTTTTTGTATGCACTCAGTGCATCCAGAGGGAGCTGGTCAAAAGGGCAAGATCTCAGCCATGGCTGGATAATCAGAACTCTGCTCCCACTTAAAATGAGGTGGAGATTTAATTGCATAGTTGAGACTACCACTTGGATTTTTTTTACTTAGATACTACATACCCAAGAATGCCTATACCTCTGTCTCCAGTGTTGTTACTTAAATTATTAGAATTTTTGGTTTCCCAGAGGGATTAGAAGTAATTTTTATGACTTGGCACTTTGATTGTCTTGGAAGACCTTAATAGCTACATATCATGATGTGAGACTTGATCAAAGTATGATGAGGTACATGCTCTTCAGTGATAAAGGTTTAATGCCATACTCTTCCCCTTTGTTGAAATTCAGTCAGGGCACAAGATTTGCTCCTACTATTATATTGGATGGGTATTTCAGTTTATCCAGTAGGTCTGTGTCTGGTAGTTATTTTAGTTCAATACAAGGTAATTCCTTTTTTTTCCAGTTATTACAGATTTTATAATTTGATCCACATATAGTACTCCAGAGCGTTTTAGTGAACTCCATAGATATCAGAATGGGAGTGCTGTTGCAAAATTATTCAGAGTTATTCTATACAGAAAGTGATATTGGATGCTGCCCCCCCCCCCCAAACACTGATATGTTTCTAAAGCAAGCAGGCAAACGCCCCCAACTCTCAAAGCAGTACAAAAACACCTTAATGCTATAACATACAAGCCCGTAGGCTTATCGGTGAGAAGCCTTATTGTTTTTGTCAGATTTGCTTTTTCCGAACAGCAGCTGTCTAAGCTGCGTTGTGCTTTCTGGTATTGAGGCGAATGGAGCATCGGGCCTTCCCCGCCATTGAGAGCGCCAGGCTAACGGAGCCTACCTAACAGATTATCAGCGCCCTGTGAGTAATAGACTCCTCATTTAGTTTTAATACATTTTGCATAGAGAGCAATCAACCTTCATCAGTCTTAAAGATAAATTGGCTTAGCCAGCTAAATTTTAAAGATATTAGTCCAACAGCAGTCACATAAATCATAACGTTTTCTTAATGATGGTAAAATTAAAATATACTCTTGCTTGAAGAAGCCAATGGAGCTTTAATATTCACAGGCCAAATCCTCCCCCAAAATTAAAGGGAAGCTTAATTGATGTTTTCCAAAGCCAACTCTCAAACAGTAACATTTCTTCTCGGTTGTCCCTATATATCTTCTGTGTTCTATTAACATGTATAAATCCATCCATATCACTTCTACTCTTTGCTAGTATTTCCTGGGCTGGCTGTCTTCCATTTTATTGCCTAGATAAGGGAAATCATTTACCATTGACAAAGCTCTGCTTGGCCTAGGAGGGAAATCTTTCCTGTGTCATTCTCCATTTTATTTTAGTACATTTGAAAAAATTACAAGAGGGAACATATCCAAAGTTGTGGGAAAAGTAAGATAAAAGCCTAATTAGCATTCTATGGCATCAATAACTTCTGAATTTGAAACTTCCTGATTTGTAACTCACTCTTGTAGTGACTTTGATACACCCATAGTCTAAACTCCTGTTGAGCTAGAGGGCTACATAATGAAACTGGGCCCTAGCGTTGGAAGCAAAAGAAGACAAGACCTTCAAATGGGATATGAAGATAAAATACAGGTAGTCCTTGACTTACGACCATAATTGAGCCCAACATTTCTGTTGTTAAGTGAGGCATTTGTTAAGTGAGCTTGGCCCCATTGTATGACCTTTCTTGTCACAGTTGTGAAGTGAACCACTGAATTTTGATCATGTCACCATGGGGATGCTGCAAAGGTCATAAGTATGAAAAATGGTCATGTCACTTTTTTCAGTGCCGCTGTAACTTTGAACCATCACTAAATGAATTGTTGTAAGTCGAGGACTATCTGTAATGTTTTTATGAGGCTATGGCATTTCCTTAAAAGAATACCAGTATTTCCATATTTAAGTGGTTAGGAATAATATAATCAAACAAAGCAATACAAAGTGAAGCTTTCACATTGCATTGTTGACTTTTACTGGCATCTTCAGTATACTATCATTTAGTTTAGAGAAGATTGGAGAATCTCACAAAGTTCAAGGTACTCTACCAGAGAGCCTGGCAGAAAAATGGAGAGATGTAAAAAAATAGAGATTGATGGATACAGAGGGAGAGAGAAGACCACATACCAGGAGGATATTATTTCCTACTGCCTGTTCTGACCTAGGCTTCCTTAGAAAGCATGAAGCAGAGTCTTAGTCCCCGTAAAACCTCTTTTATTTACACGACTGTGAATTCCTTTCATTCACAGTCCGCTAGGCTTGTCAAACAGTCTTTCAGAGGAATATTTATAAACACACACCTTATCTCACTTGGAACGCTGCCAGAGAACTAGTTTCCAAACGCAGGCAAGGCAAAACTTGGCACAGAGTCTATTAGAGTCACAAACACATCTTTCCACTCTTGCAACGACCGAAGGAACTAATTGTTTCCTGAAAAGCCCACGTCCCGTTTGTTCCTCTTTTATTTCCTATGGGATGGGCCAATCATCTCCAAGGTGTGGCCTTACTCCCAATTCGACCCTGCTTTCTTAGTTGTTCTTGTCTTCTGGCAGCTCTGCGTATGCGCACACTGGGAACAGGCTCCAGCTGTTCCTCTGCCTCGCTGATGTCTGACTCCCGAGGCAGCTGATAACTGCCAAATGCCCTTGGCCCCCTCTCTGCCTCAGACACAGAGCCCTCGTCCGAGCCTTCCCCAGACTCCAGGACTGGCCCATGTTCCTCCCCAACCTCCTCATTGTGCGACTCTGCTGCCAGCTCTGCTGGCTGCTGGCGGGCCACAACAGGTAGAGGGGAGTGGGGAGATGGGCATAGCACTTGTCAGAGCCTGCCCCAGACTCCAGGACTGGCCCATGTTCCACCCCAACCTCCGCACTGTCAGAATCTGCTGCCAGCTCTGCTGGCCGCTGGCGGGCCATAACACCGCCAAAGGTTTGGCTAGAAAGTAGCAAGCCTGAGTTTAAGAGTGTAGATATAAAATCTACATAAATTCTTCTTCGGCAGCCAACAGAAGTAAACATTTTACTCTGTTGCTGCAGCTGATCATAGGACTGAGCTACACATATCTGTACTGCATCTTTCGCCAAATTAGATTAACTGCTTCTAGGCCCCATCTCATCTGAAGGCAGAACAAGAATAAACTCATTGGCTTCTGCCTCCACTTCCCAGTTTCCCATTTCTACTTGCATTGTTTCTATGTTGTTGGGAAAAATCATTTGCATTAAAAGGCCCTTCCCAGTATGTCGATTTGGAATCCTAGAAAATCAGAATTCTGTTTGTAGACGGAGCTTCTTAAGGAAAAGTGGCATGCTGCAGCAGCCGTTGTCCTTTCACATTGTGAGGTTCAGCATGAATCCTAAAGACTTGGCCTCGTTTTTGGTGTTATGTGATAGTAATTGTGTGCTTGTGTGAACCCACATAGGACTTAGGAGGTTTTCACACTCCCTTCTCAGTATGACGTAACTATTATGTACTAGTTATTCATATGAAACCTGTGCAATGTGGGGACAGTAGAGCTTTTGTGTTACGTTCCAAGAATAACTATGAAAGATGTGATTGTGAATCAGTTCTAAAATATATCTCTGACGAGAGGTTGAGATGAGTTGCAAAGTTTTTCAGATTCTTTCTCCCCAAAATTTGAAATGTAATGGGCTGGGAATAGGGCAGGGCTATCTCTGTCCTGATAGGAGGTACTATCTGAGTATATGCAAAACTCAAACTGCTGCACTAATATAAGAAGAATGCAAAAGGCTGAAAGCTCCTAGAATGCAAAATACAACCAGGACTGCATATTATATTATAATACAGCCAGCAAAATGACCTTGCTAAAATAAATACTACAATAAAATATATATTAAAGTCTCAATTTCTCTTGCACTATAACGACAAGTGAAGTCCTCCATATATCTGCCTTCTTATATTGCCTCAATATAAGAAGGCAGATATATTAACACACAATATTAAGGCATGCTAATACAGGCCCTATGCTGCCTTAGAGTAATTAAATAACTTAGGTATGTGCTTGGAAAAGATTCAAAACTCCACTGGGATAGGTGATACCTTTTAACTTAGCTAAATTTGGTTGATGATCTTATTGAAATGTTGTTTTGTCTAATGCAGAGGTCTTCAAACTTGACAACTTTAAGACTTGTGGATTTTAACTCCCAGAATTCTCCATCCAGCATAGCAAGTCCACAACTCTTAAAGTTGCCAAGTTTGGGGACCCCTGGTCTAATGCTTTGTTTAGCCTTTTCAAACCTCAGAGGTAATAAAGCCTTGGATGAAACTCTTTATATGAAACCAAGTTGGATGTTACATTGCTATGCCACGTGGAATGATAATAAATCTAGCAAGATGAGAAATTATGAACCTTACGAATAATAAGCATAGCTTAAATCAGTAGTTGATTAAAAAAAAGTCAAAGCTCTAGGGTCATCCCCAGTTCTGCTTCCAGTTGTGATGCTGAATTTGTCACCCAGGAAGCTACTGAAACAGAGCCTAGAGAAATTTTGATTAGACCTCTTCCACTTTGGAAAGAACAGACCGGAGACAGCAATTGAGCTGGAGTTTTATGGTTTTGATAACTGCTAAAATATAATGTCCACCTTTAGTTAGGAAAAATGTAATTGTGGCTATTGTACTACAACAGGCATTCTTGTGCCCTCCATAAACCTGTTGCAAAGAATATACCGTATTTTTCGGTGTATAAGACGCGCCCCCCCCCCCAAAAAGAGGCTGAAAATCTGGGTGGGTCTTATTTTTTTCATTGCTACTCCCTCCGAAGAAGGTTTTTTCAGCCCTAACAAGGTGCTAATGATCTCCCCCCCCCTTCCCAGCTTGCAGGCTTTTTTCATTGCTACTCCCTCCTAAGAAGGTTTTTTCAGCCCTAAGTCTTTGCAGGCTTTTTTCATTGCTACTCCCACCGAAGAAGGTTTTTTAAAGCCCTAACCAGGGGATAAAATAATGTGCTGAAGCTGACCAGACTAAGGACGCTAGCCAGATGAATACCTGGTAGGCAGATTTCCCCCCCTATTTTCCTCCCCAAAAACTAAGGTGCGTCTTATACTCCGGTGCGTCTTATACTCTGAAAATTACGGTAATTCCTTGCAAATATTTGTAACTGGATCTGTGACATTCATGTCCATATGCCATGTATGATTTGAAGACATTTTCTTCACTTTGGTCTTGTTTTAATTAATGGGCAGAAATTCCTGCCTACCGTACATAACTAAGATTGAGATTACTCTTCTTATTGCTATAAAACTTTGGAATAATTAAAAAAAAACACCTTATATACTTCCCAATTCTGAAATGGAATTTGAAATGTGAAATTGAAATATATCTGCTGGCTAGTTTGTGGAAATCAAATTGAAAAGTATCAAAGTCTGTAACTGATGAATAAATGCAAACCTTAAATAATGATGGAGTTAGAACACATCAAGATTAAACTATTCTGCTGTCTGTATTATATCAGATAGCAGTTCCTGAAAGTTACATCTGACCATAGAAATGTTACTATAAAGCTGGTTAAGTAATTATGGCTTAATGGAGAAGGTCCCAAACTTCATCTAGAGCAGTGGTTCTCAACCTTCCTAATGCCGCGACCCCCGCCCCGCTGCCGCGACCCCCGCCCCCTCCCTGTGCGTGCGCGTTGCCAGGCGAGAAGCGATGAGGTGACAAAGGGGGCGTGGCACCAAGATGGTGGGCTAGCGCGCGTGGCCCTTCCGTCGGCGCCTGCGCATTCGAGGGCCGCCCGTGCGTCGCACCGTCCCCGGGTACTCGTATGTGGACGGATAGAGGAGCGGTGTCTCGGTTCCTAAGACCATCGGAAATATGTGTTTTCTGATGGTCTTAGGCGACCCCTGTGAAAGAGTCGTTTGACCCACAAAGGGGTCGCGACCCACAGGTTGAGAACCGCTGATCTAGAGCATCTCTGTAGAGATGCAATAAAAGACTGATTTAAAATCTATGTATACTACTTGTAGGGACAACTCGGGCAAGCTTCTGTATTTTTATGATAATTACAATACCGATTCCAGGTTAGAATCCAGTCATCTTTTCTTTCAAGACTTTATTGGCATCTTAACCAGTCCAGTAGTTTCCATAAAACAATATGTAGTGTAGTTTGCTGAGAATACTCAACAGGCTGATTGGTTAATACTTGACAAATGTCAGGCTATAGTTCATGGGATGTGAACTTTATGATTGATAGAAAGGTAGACCATATTGAAGCCCACTGATCTTTTCAGGTTTTAGTAAACTGGGTGGTAGAAAACTTGCTTCCAGAGCCTTCCCAAATTTTGAGCTATAAAATTAACTTCCAAAGGAATAACTATGCCACTTTGAGAGATTTGGGTAAAAAAAGAGGCAGTAGTGATTAACATCTAAAAATAAACCATCATGAAATGAGCCGTGCAGTCATCTACAGTTGCTTTTATACTTAGGTTCTTATCTTCAACATTTTTTCGGAGCCCCTATCCATCGAATTGTAGCACGAGGGTCCTGCTAAGTATGATCTCATCCCAAGCGTAGGTTTCCAGCCCCTACTTTGTGCCCTCTTTGGCTCCAACGTGAATGTATGTTCACACTTCTATGAATTGAGTAAGAGTGTACATGCTTTGTGACTCTTTGCATCTTTTGTTAGAAAACTGGCTCTGTAAATGAATCCCATGGCTCTGGGCTCAGCAGGTAAAGGAAGAAGGAAGTCTGTTAGTGCGTGAGCCTAATCAGGCTGGCAAGAGCAAGTAAAGTAGGGCAGCATCACACATTAGCTACTGTATAATTGAGCTCTTTGATGGTCAGGGCACTGCAGGAGAGGGTGCCAAGCGGAGCAGAACTTTTGTTGTTAATTCAGTCACCCATGGAAGCTGTAAAGCTGTACATCTCTGCATCTTGGTGCCTAGAGAACTGAAAAGCCCTTGCAAGCAGCCTTTTCAGTCCCTGCCCTTGGCCCTAGTCTGCAAACTTTCAGGCCTTCTCTCTGCCTCCGGTTCTCAGCACTTGATTTCCCTTTTCTCTTTCTTTCTTTGGATCGCTTTCTTCCCCGTGCACTATAAAAAGAAAAGCTCCCATGCCGTTTGAACTAGGCGGCTGTGAGTGAGGGCTAGCTCAGAGCTGTGTGGCTGTTACCTTTGTATTCCAGATGAAACTGCCAAGCTCCGTGGGACAGAAGAAGATTAAAGCCTTGGAGCAGATGCTGATGGAACTCGGAGTAGGTGAGTAAAGAGGGCAGGGAGAGGGAGAGGGAGAGACCCATGGAGCAGTGCCTTTGTAGTCAAGATGGGCTATTTTTTCCCCCTAGCAATACAGCCAGTTCCTTCAATAACACTATATGTGAATGGGTTTGAAAATAATACGTATTTTGTTTAAGGAAAAAAAGAAGGGGTAAAAACCAAAAGATGATGCATAGGATTTAAAAAAAATACCTTTCCAGTAGAAAAGTATGTGAACAGTCTTTGTCGTTTTCTCTCTTGGGTGGGTTCTTTTAAGGCATCAGAAGTCATGGAATAGTATTAAGGAGGTAAGTCTCATCATATAGAAGTACTTAGGAAAGAGTGAGTGACCATTGCCCAAAAATCTCTGACCCCCTTTTGGTACCTTGCAGCTCTCATTTTGGACAGATCATACATGGTCAGCACAAGGGTCTTTCTGTAATAATGTAATAATTCCTCCAAAGCACAAATAGTTGCCTTGTATCAAGGCTGGATCTGGATTTTGCCACCTTTACATCCAGAGAATAGCAACCTCCTTGAGTCTAGGAACCTTTGGCTCTAGCAGTTACCTTGAATAATGAACTATCTGAGTGTTCAGTTAGTGCCTTCCTTGCAAGATGGACCTGTATCTAAACCCTCTTCTCATACTGTTGAGGCTTGGCAGGAATCTGAAGGCAAATTCCTTATATGTCCAATGACCTGGGCAATAGAGTTTGGGTTTATTCCTGTATCTGACTAGGAATAAAGTAGGATTACAGCAACCCCACAGCTGACCACAGGTTCTGGGTCTCCCTCATGTAGTTTTCCTCTGTTTTCTCTAGATTTGAACCCGATGCCAACAGAAGAAATTGTTCAGATGTTCAACGAGTTGCGCAGTGATCTGGTGCTACTATATGAGCTCAAGCAAGCCTTTGCAAACTGTGAATATGAGCTGCAGATGTTGCGCCACCGCTATGAGGCACTAGCCAAAGCAGGTAGCACAGGACCTAGCACAGACGGTGGCTCACATCCCGATGGACAGTCAGGCTTGTGCACAGAAGAAGTCAAGGGTGACAGCAAGGAGCAGATCATTGATGTGGTGGGAGCACCCCTCACACCTAATTCAGTGAGTATTATTTGGAAGATTTTTTGCCATTGCTTGGTTTTTAGCATATGAAGATACAGCCTTTGGGGAGCCACTTGAAATAACAGGATGCTTGGGGGCCTTTGAGAAAGAAGCTTATTTTCACTCTCAGGTGATATACAATCAATCAGAATAGAGCTGGAAAGGACCTTGAGGTCTTCTAGTCCAATCCCCTGCTCACGCAGGAGACCCCATACCATTTCAGACAAGGGGCAGTCTGGTCTCTTCTTAAAAACCTCCAGTGATGAAGCACCCACAACTTCTGAGGGCAAGCTGTTCCACTGGTTAATTGTTCTCACTGTTAGGAAGTTTCTCCTTAATTCCAGGTTGCTTCTCTCCTTGATTAGTTTCCATCCATTGTTTCTTGTGTACCCAATAACTGCTAGCTGAACCTTAAGAAAGAAGGAATTTGTTCATGCAGTCATGAGCCCCTGGAACCAGGTTCACCTGATGGCGGCATAGAGAGACATGGACGTTTTTCTCAAGGACAGACTTCCAGGATGTTTCACTCAGTATATACAATGTAATCACCCACCCACCCACCCAATTCAATCTAGGGCCTCATCGCCCGGCTCTTTAAACTGACATTTTGTTGAATCTCCAACTACTAAGTTTAAATTCTAAGATACAAACTTTGTTATAATGGGGGTCAGTGAGTTATTAGTTACATTTACGATCAGGCTATTAGTCAGGTAGCCATTACTCCCTTCTTGCTCATTGTAGTGAAGCTATCCTGTGCGTTGGCATAATGGCATGCCAGTCTTTACAAAATGTTAGAGATTAAATTGGAATTTTATGTAGCAGCCCATTCTTAAGGGGAGGATGGAAGTCACTACTGGGAATGGTCTAAACCATCCTGCTGAGCACCACTGCCCTGCCATTTTTGGGAAACTCAAAATCCCATCAATGTCTGGGTTTTAGCCAATCTCATAATCAGTTCTTATTATCCAGTACCGAGCCATTTTTCGGTATAGCAATTTTCTATTACAAAATGTTGGAGTCTTGCATGGCACTGTATTTTCTCATTCTGGACTTGGAATAGGAACAGAGAGAATAGCACCAAGAGGGTTAACATGATCTGGACTGTGATGTATTTGAAAGAAATATAATCAAGTTAATTCACTGCAAGGCAAGTTTGGTACCTAAAGGGCCCCCCTGTTAAATACAGCTCTGACCTTTACCAGCTGGTTACACAAAGACGACACAATTAGATTAGTTCAAGACAAAAGGTCAAGTGCATTCACACTGTGACCCCTTTACACTGTCTTTGGAAAGGAAAGAAATTCCACCCAAAAAGAGGGGGCAGCTCAGGAAGGCTTGCTGTTATTTTCAGGAGAGGAGGAGAAGAGGGGCATACATTGGTTGGAGGATAGAGAGGAATTCTCCTTTATGAATTTGGGGAAAAGAATGCTCCATAGATGTCCATTCTACTACTTAGATAGCATGTTGCAGAGAGTTACCATATTTTACTTTAGGTAAGCACCATGAGTCCAATTGTTTGGACTACTTATTTCTGTAAGATTGGCACCTAATCTGGATTAGCACCAAGTCTGGCTGAGGAGATGGCCAGTTCCTAATATTGAAACCAGCTTGATTTTTTCTTGTAGAAAGAATATGGATTGGTGTGGGAGAAAGTCACTACAGGTGATAGTTACAACCTCATATTACAGATGTTGTGATGTCCTGTGTCCCATGATAGCAATTTATGACTTTCTCCATGGGCTTCCCAGAAGTAAAGTCAATGTGAAACTGGCAGGAAGTTGGAAATGGTGGTTACATGAGATCCTCATTTAACAACCCATAAGGTCTTTGTTTAACAATGGCAGCTTGGACTGTTGGAACTCTAAGCAGTGAGGTCACATGGCTTTTTGAATTAACTATCATATCACTTAATAACAGATTCCAGTCTCAGTTAGTGTTGCTAAACGAGGATTGCCTGAATAATGACAGTATAATTTCATAAGATTTCAGTGAATAAAGACATTTGACTGAAATAGATCTCAATGAGCAAATAGAAACATAGACAACTGATGGTAGAAAAGGACCTAGTGATCCATCAAGTCTGCCCTTTGAGTTTTGTTACTTGTTTTCTTTTTAATGTATTTATTTAGTTACTATTTTTTTATTATTTTTGTTTTATTTTTATTTTATTTTTTGTTGGAAGATGGACGTGTGTTTATCCCTTAACTCAAGTTACTGATGATTGTCCCATTGTCCAAACCCCCAAATGTTTTGCCATGTTTAAACATGGGAGCTACGTAGTTATGGTTAGAGTATGATGGCAATGGTAGTGGGTTCTTATCCTGGTTGGGATTCCAGATGAGTGTCTGGAATGAATTTAAGTAGTAGAAGTAAAGTATAGTTCACATTGCTAAATGTTCAGTGACAGATGGTGGCTATGAACTATGAGTCTTTTACATCTATGTATAGCATGATTGGGATTCCAGATGTTTAGCTGTTTGTCTTCTGAGCAAAACATGGCAAAACCCCTTCTTTTATCAAAGATATTTATTGCTACATATATCCATGGATTAGTCTGCATCAGATGCGTGGAGTGGAGACATCCTGGTGCAGACAATATCTGAAGCAGGCATTTGAATTTATCTGGATTATATTGTCTAAAACAGTGATGGCGAACCTTTTTGGTGCTGAGTGCCCAAAGTGCGTGCGTGCGCACACCCTCAAAATGCAATGCAAGCATCCCACCCCCATACATGCGCCCCGCCCCCACGCATACATGCACGTCCCCCACGCATGCACACCCATTTTTTGCTTCCACGTTGGTGCAGGAGGCCTTCCAGGCCCAAAACAGGGCGTGCGGGGGCCGTGCGCAGCGCCCCCGTGCCCCAGTTTGGCTTCCAGGTTGGTGCAGGAGGCCTTCCAGGCCCAAAATGGGGCGCGGGGGGGGGCATGCGCACATGCGCAAATCCCCAAAATGCAATGCGAGCGCCCCCACGCATGCGCGCATGTCCCCCGCATGCACCCCACGCATGCGCGGCAGAGACCCAAAGACCAGCTGGCCGGCGGGAGGCGTGTGTGCATGTGCAGTGGAGCTGGGCTGGGGTGACGGCTGGCGTGCCCACAAAGAAGGCTCTGCGTGCCACCTGTGGCACGCGTGCCATAGGTTCGCCATCACGGGTCTAAAAGTTCTGGTTTATATCTTTTCTTGTTCTCTTCACTTGACAAGACTTCCTTTCCAACCTAAAACTTTTAAAAGAAATCGTTCCTAACCAATTGGTGACATGCATTCTCAAATTAAGCCATACATGGTTATTGTCAGTGATTTCAATTGGCTGGAGGTCAACATTTTGAGGGCGACTTTTTCCTCCCCAGAACAATTCAGATATTTTAGTTGGGAGCAAAGTCCACTATTGGTGGTTCCCAATGAAGGTCTTTTTCTCCCTCATTCCGGCTGACCCAGAAAGGATGTTGCTCTGGGCCTTGAAGGGGCAAAAGGTGAGCTATAACTTGGAACAAATTAGTTCCAAGCACAAGTACAGCCAGTTACTCCAGATTAGGGCCTTTGATTTGCACAACTCAGACTCTACTTGCCCATCCATAATGAGTTGACTCTCCTCAGAATTCCTCACATCAGCACTCTTTGTTCCTAGGTTCACAAGTCAGCCTATTAATGGGGAAACGAAAAGACCTTGTCTGTAAGATGTCTTGGGTTCAGAGTCAGAATCATTTGACTTTTAAGCTGCCTTTATCTGAACTCCTGCTGGCTCCTTGTTTTCTGAGCCTACTTGAAAGTGCAAAGTTACATTGTTAACATCAAAAATCTTTCCTTTAAGGATGGAGTTAGAAAAGCTCACTCGTGTCTCTCTATAAAATGTGTGTCTCTGTCATGGCGGGAGGGGGGAATGTATGTATTCTCATTTTAAAATAATTCCTTTCCATTAACAGTGAGGCAGGCTCCCAGATTCTTGTAAATTATAACATAGAACATTTTTTTTCTAAGCATTTTTAGTTTTCGCCCATAGCGATAGGAAAATCCAAGCTAGGGAAGGTGATTGATATGAATGTGTGACATATTTGAAAGATCGCTCTTTTGCCACACCAAGATTATCAAACACATGCACTCATCCCCATTAATTCAGCAGCCTCACTGAGTAGCTCTGAAGTTTTCATGCCTTTGTTTTCAGGTTGTGCTGGCTATTTAAAGCCTATCTTTTGACCTCATTTCCTCAAATACTAGCAGGTACCACTTAAACAACAAAATCATAAAAGGCTGCTTTGTGAGTCCACCAGGAGCCTGCTGTTTCAGAGAATAGGCTTGTGCATTCCTAAGAAGTAGGTGCTCTCATCCATAAGATAGAGCTAGTTTGGTATAGTGGTTAAGGGATCAGGGTGGAAACCAGGAGACTGTGAGTTCTAGTTCCACCTTAGGCATAAAGCCAGCTGTGTGACCTTGGGCTGGTCAGTTTCTCTCAGCCCTAGAAAGGAGGCAGAGGCCAACCACTTCAGAAAAACCGTCAGAAAAACTGCAGGGACTTGTCCAGGCAGTCTCCAAGAATCAGGCATGACTGAATGGAAGAAAAAATTGGGAGAGGATGGGATTTATTTACTGAAGTTCTTAATCATTTATATTGCAGATATTTAAAACAAGCCTAGGTGGGAATGAATGAATGAATGAATGAATGAATGAATGATCCAAGGACCCAATTATAAATTTCTTCTCCTCTTGATTACAATCACTGATTTTCTTTAGAAAATGATTTTCATTCATTCATTAAGATGCTCTATAACCCTTGGTCGTATCAGTAAATTATTCAGTTTCTTCCCACTGGCCTCTTGATTTCAATCTATTGAACTATTGAAATATTATTTTAGGCATTTGGTAGTCCAAATGAAATGTCTACAAGCCCTTGCTAGGGCAGTGGAAGTAGAATTCCTGTATCCTTTGGAAATGCAGTTTGCTTAAGGGGGAGAACATGGATCAGCCAAGGAAATTATGTGCCAGATAGTGTTCCGCCCCTAAGCAAGCTGATGTCATATATTCCTTCCATTATCCAATATGTGCAAGCCACAAGTAAACATCTTTTTTGTGCTATGGCTTTGTCTATCAGAATTGTACTTGTCATTTTTTTCATGCCACTGTAATGATCAACTAATTCCCTGTTCTTGGGGTAGTCTCAAGTAAGCCTGTATTCCATCTGTTATGTTCTTTTAACTACTATGGATCTACATGTAAGGCTTTCTCCTGCATTTTCTGCCTGAATATATGTCATTTTTTGCTTTGCAAGGTTTTTAATTGAATCAGGGATTTTTATCTGAGAAATTAACTCCTCTTCTGCTTCTTATTTGTTTCTTGTTGGAACAGAGAAAGCGCAGGGAATCTGCTTCCAGTTCCTCATCTGTCAAGAAGATGAAGAAGCCATGAGTAGCATGATGGTCCAAATTCAGGATCTTGGAGGACCAAGTTACTGACTGCAGGTGCAAGAAGGATATGTCTCCCCATACTGCAGTAGGGACCATTATGTTGAAGGTCTTTGTTTGCCTTTGCTTACATCAAGAAGAAGGGTGTTTACTGCCCTCGTAAAGAAGAGACCGAGCTCAAAATCCTGAATTGATTGTTGCTGTGATTTTATTGTATATTTTGCCTATTCCTGAGTTTTGTAAATGATGTAAATATAGAATCCGTAATCTCTTGTTTCAGAATCAGTAGTCATTGAGAGGGAAAGGCAGGAGGATAGGCCCCTGTGTCAACAGGAATTGGGGTTGCATTTTGTGCTAGAATGGGCATGGGCTGTGTAATTAAAGTTATGGTAGACATGCATCACATTATCAATGGAGAAAACTGACCCCTGGTTGAGCAGTAATTCCAACTGCCTCCTCCCATTCTCATAAAGTTGGCATATGTTTCTCTGTGGCTTAGCAGGCCAGCTTACGGGATACTCACAACCTAAATTGTTCTCCCAAGGTTTCATCTTGTTAAAGAAATCTAATGTTTCAAAGCAAGGAATTTTTACCCCCTTGACAGATGAGGCAAATATACATTGCAATAACCATTGTTTTTAAGGTCATTCTCTGCTGGACTGAGAGAGACTCCTTTTGCTATTATAGCACCTACTATCTGTCAGATTAGTGTGTAAGTACCTTTAGTAAAACACTGGCTCAGCCATTTCTAACTTCATGTCCTCCAAGTGGGTTGGGATTTCCAGTCAGTGTGAAATAATTGTTCTTAAGGATCCTCATAGCACAATCCTTCCTATTTACTTAGAAGCAAATACCTCTGTGTTCTGCATAGATATTGAGAAATGTGAAGATCTCATTTTTATTGTAATGCTGTTGATGGCCCAGTTTTTGTTTGTACCATCTAGAAGTGCTGTCTGGTATGACAGTTGTGTCAGTTTGGTTGAACATTTGAAGCAGCGAGCTAAATAAATGCTGGTTATTAAAAAAAAGCATTATTATCCCATAGTTGGGAGTAGATTTGGTTGGGAGAATTAACTGAGGTAAGACCTCCAAGCCAGAAATGTATATAGAATAAGAGGTCGAGTTATCAGAGGAGTTCTTTGAAAAACTACTAATGATATTTTCTTAGTAGAATAAATTATGCAAAATAGAAAACACCTGTATTTATGCATAATATATATAGATCAAAGAATTCTAGCTTTGTTACCAACACAGAATATACTCAGGATATTCTTTGGAAATGGAGGAACTCATGATTGTGTGATTTAGCCCTTGGCAATACGAAAGTCAAATATTTAGTAATAAATCAAACTATAGACTATTTAGTAATAAATCAACACTATAAACTATGCCCGAAAAGTTTGCTATGCCCAAAAAGCTAGCTCCAGCTTGCTGACTCTTTAATGGCTGGATGTCCCTGTTGCTACATAGAAAGCTGCTTCCTCCCCTCCCCTTTTGAATATTCATCTTCTTTCAGATACATGTCAAAAGAGGACTATGACACCCCTGGCCTGCAGCTGTCAGGCCTAACTCATGTGCTTGCCTCCTTTTCCCCTCAAGTGCAACTGGGAATCAATAGTGCATGACAACGCCCTTTGATTTACATTCTTGCTGGCAGAAAGAAAGGTCAAAGGCCAAGTTCTTCGTTTTCATAGAAAACTAATTAGACTACTCCATCGACACTGAATCAATAAAACTGATCAGGTGATTACACAGAGGGAGCCATTAAAATCCCTGTGACCTTTGATCCTGAGTCCCTAACCTGAGAAGGAAGAGGCTTGGTTACATTCCCTAGTGCCTTGGAGGGCAGAACCTGCAAAGTAAAGATGGACTGGTCTGAATGGGGAGGAAACACGGACTCTTTCTGTCATGTGCTCATATGCTATTGCTCTCTTGTATCTCTATTGGCCAAACCATCTACAGGAATGCTGCCACAGGTGTACTGAAAAACAGTATCAGATCATGGAGGGAAAAGAACACAGTCTAAGCAATTGTTTGATTCTAAGAACACTGATTCTAAACATGTATGAAGAACACTGATTTAGTATGTTCTTCATACACTTGGTAAAGTTTCCAGTCATCCATTTATCATTGTTCTCCAAATCAGATCTCACGTAGCAATCAACAAAAGTTTGGCAATTATTCATTGGCCTTCAGTGTTTGACTACTTTAAAACTGAATTATTGCTTTTAAAAACCCTATAGTTCTTGCCCTGGCTGTACTACATATTGTATATTTCTAAAACTAATTCAAAAAAATGTGTACAGGTATGTGGACGTACAACTTTAGTGACCATTTGAAGTTACAATGGCACTGAAAAAAGTGACATGACCATTTTTTTCCACACACACAACCATTGTAGTATCCCCATGGTCACATGATTAAAATTTGGACACTTGGAAACTGGCATGTATTTATGAATCTCGGGTCATATGATGACCTTTTGCGACCCTCTGACAAGCAAAGTCAATGGGGAAGCCCAGATTCACTTAACAACTGTGTTACTAACTTAACAACTGCAGTGAGTCAATAATGGTAGCAAGAAAGGTGGTGAAATGGGGCAAAATTCACTTAAGGACAGACATTTTGGCCTCAATTGTGTTCGTAAGTCAAGGACTATCTGTACTGTGTATAAACAGTATCAGTGACCAGTTATTAGCAGTATATATAATATTATGCTATTTTTCTTGTATACTTAAGATAGGGAATTTGCTCTCCCATTTCCTGTGGTCCCAGAACCAATATATACCCCATGTACAAATTATCCCTGGTTGTGCAATGAGACAGAGATGAGGTGTAAATATTTGCCAGCTCAAGATTCTCATTTCACACAAAAGCCCTTTAATAATTTCATGTTTTTTTAAACTGTTGCCTGTTGGCTAGGCTTCATACTAGTCTCTGGTCTCTTCCCACTACCTATCACTATTCCCCTTCTTCAAGAGCACAAGTCGGGAGCTGAAAGAAGAAGTCTGCTTACAGGAACCTAAATAGTAAAAGAGTAGTAGTCCCTTTTCTCATAGTCTCTCCTACTGAAGAACTAAGGAAATAGATACTAAGCCCTGAACGCTAAGTATTTGTAAATAATACTGTGGGCGCAAATATATTTGAGAATGAAGCAAATATCTATGCAGAAACTGCCAGCCATTTTGTATTTAAAGAGGCTTTAGAAGGAGGCGGCAATACACCCAATAGGAGATACTGTAGCTGGCAAGGTCACGCCCACACCCTTGCAGCACATAAGAGCCAAGTTCCTTTCCCCCAAACTTTATTCATGTGGCACATTTACAGCAAGGATGGGAGTAACGAGCCAATGAAGAGGTCAGGTTGGGTTCAGCTGGAACATCCACACACCATGCATTATTATTGGGAAGGCCCAGTGCCTGTATCGGCTCACACAGCCTGATTGCTGCATGAGCAGAGCCCTCTTGGTGTGGCTCCCAAGTTGATGGCAGCTGGAGCCTATGCCCCTGGGGGGTCCATTCAGCAAGGGCCAGGGAAGGATATTCTGTCAGGAAAACACTGAGCTAGGAGAAGAAGAAAATAGGTTGATCTTCCTCCCCCTATATACTGACGCAGGGCATTGGGAACTGGAGTAGGCCATATCTCTCAGGCAACACATTGGTTTCAGCCATTGTGAAAAGGGAAATTAGTCAGATTGTAAAGGGAAAAGAACAGAGATTTCAATCGTTATGCAGATTGCTACAGTGTACTGAGGCTGGGAATACAACTCCTTGGCTGGACAAGCAGTGTATCGGGCATGTCCACTGCCCGCAATGGACTGCATACTACATGATGGTCATGTGCAAGCACAAAAAACACTTAAATAGGGTCCCTGACATTCTGAGGATGCACCAACAAGAGACCTGGGTGCAAGAAGTGCTGCACGTCAGATGAGCATCAACCAGGATGCTCTAGCATGTAATATAGCCCCTGCTGAATGAAATCCCAGGGATATAGGTGGCTTTTGGTGGGCATGGAATACAGGCACTTCACCTTGAACAGAAAGAGCCGAGCTTCCTTAATCACATACAGGAGGAACCAGGGATGGGGCTTAGTGTTTATTGAAATCAGAAAGGGAACGAGCAGAAGGCTGCTGCAGAAGGGACTGTCTGGATGCTGCTCAGTCAATATTTAGCTGACACGCAGGAGACACAGTAACAGATTCACACAGGAGAAGAGGGGCTTGACCGCAGCTCTTGAGATAGTGTACTCAAAATAAAGAGGGCAAGTGCCCAGAACATAGCACCACGGTCTTGCTACAGGCGCAATTGTGAGCACAGAGAAAGAGCGAGAGAGAGAGAGAGAGAGAGAGAAAGACGCCAATGAGAATCAGAAGCCAACAAAAGGGAAAACAATCTACGTCTCTAACCATGTGGAGCAAGCGCCCTAGGGGGCTGCAGGCTGGACCAGGCCGGGCAGGCAGCTGGCCCTAGAGAGGGAGTCACTTCAGGCCTACACAGAGAATCCAGTTCCATATATACAGCCTCTACTGGCAGAACAGCAAAACTGGCGGAGTCGTGGGGTTGCTCGTTCCTCTGTCCTCTTTCTGTCATTCAAATGCTCCAGCCCATCGCACCCATGTAGCAGGAGCCGGCCGCATGCAGCCCTGTCCGGCCGGCCCCAGAGATCAAAAGGGCTTGGAGGTCTGCTTGAAGATGAACCCTCTGTGGGCCAGCGTCTTCATGATGTTGGCAATGTTCTTGCAATCATCTAATATCCAGAGAAGAAAACAAAAGAACAAATTTCAATTGTGGGTAAAAAAGAAACGTGTGTCTACACAATCTAAGTGTAGTGGCAGAGGCGTGTGTAGCTATGCATGCAGAATGCTTCACTGAGAAAAATACGTTCCTAACATGCCACAACCCATGACCTTACCTATAAAATTCCCGGTACTCAAGCCTATATGAGCATCTTGCCATTTAAAAACATGAGTATTATGATTACTGATATCCTATCTTTTGCCCCAGACATCATAATAGAAAACAATAATTGAAACACAACTGAAAATAATAAAACTGGCAATTACTATGATTCAACATTTATACAAAGTATGCAATGAAGCAGGATAAATTCTAATCAAATTGTACAGAGCACATTCTGTCTAACAAGGGAAAATCAAGGAAGTATGCAAACTACTGAAAATGGCAGCTCAAAAATGTTCACCTCTACAATGTATATGGACAATCTTGGCCTCTCATTTCCTTGCTCTTTCCATCCAATCAATATTTTATTTTAATACAGGGGAGGGAATTTTGAGCACATGAGAGGAAGACAGTTGGCAGTTTAAAAATAGTGAGAGAAAATAAACATATTGGCAAAGGTATTATCCTTGATTTTTGCTTAATTATGCTACTAATATTGGGGGCAGGTATCTGACATTTTAAAAACATTTGTAGTCCATCTTTCTTTCAGAAACCCTGAATTCAGCTACAGTATAACATTTTGGGACAATACATTTTAAAATCTATATACTACTAAAACTGTAATTTCAATTGGGTGAAACAGGACAACACAGGGCAACAATCTGGAATTAACATATTTCTAATAGTCTAGCCTAAAAAGAATGCATCTAAAATCTGGGAAGCGTTACTCCCATGGAATTCAAATTTGTCAAAGTTGTGATCACTTCAGCACTGCTGCGCCACTGTGCCCAGCCCCAAGTCACATGATCATCATTGCCAATGCTCCCCACAGCTTCCCACAAGGAAAGTCAATGGGGAAGCTGGCAGGAAGTCATAAATTGCTCCTACTCCCACTACCTTTTTGCCCACCCGTGGTCATTCTGTTTCTCTGTTTAGGTAAGGAAATATTTCTGAAACGATGGCTCAGTGGCTCACAGGTCGTCTAATGAGTGTATAAAACTGCATCAGTGAAATTATACAGGATCTTCACAAATTTGTTATTATGTCAAACTTTGATATAAGCAGAAAAAAAACCCATCCTTAAAATCTTGACTCTTGATATTTAGGGCAGAGATGGAGAACTGATTTTGCATCAAGTGCCAGTCTCGTGGCAATAACAAACATGACCTGTTTAATCAAGTCCAACAAAAACAGTATTGTCTTTTCTGGCCTACAATCCAGCGGTGGGTTGCTCCCAGTTCGCCCCGGTTCTTAGAGCCGCGTGTGCACGAGCGCACACGCAAGCCGGTAGTACAGGGTTTTAGAACCCACTACTGCTACAGTCTTTTCAATGTCAAAATTCTCTTTCACTCTGAAAAAGCAGCTGAGAACTATCTACTATTGGATGAATTTAGCAAGTTAATAATTTTGCAGTTTTATTCATAAATACAAAATGACCTTATAGAAACCCTTCTGTGGCAGGGAATTGTTCATCTGTCTGACCATTGGCTGTGGCTGAAAACTCCAACAACTTCCATTTTTCCTCCATCTCTTTTAGAAATAAGAATTGAGGAGGAGATAAATATTTTTGTCCCTTTGTCTTGTGAACAGTATTCACAAGTGCTTGTAGCAATTGTTCAGCTGAACCACAGAATGTAGGCACCAGTAAGCAAAAGGACCCGTTCCTCTTCTTATCCCAAAATGGGGTAAATTGTTGCCTTCTTCTAGTGGAGATTATTTGCTTAAGGCTAGGAGCATGGGAATAGATCTTATGTTGCCAGATCTCAATTTCAAATATATTTCAGCTCTTGACAAGTGGAAGAGCGTCTGCTTTAAACTATGCTCACATGGTTCAGTTTAAGTGAAACTAATTCCTTTTCAAATCTAGCAAAACATAATTCTGATCTAATTCCCAATTAAAACATTGACATACCAGACCTTGGATTAGTTGTATATGTGAAATGCCAGGTGAGGGTTCAACACAGAGCACCTGGTATAAGGTGGATATAGTCGCTGCAATAGCAGTATCTTGGAGAAAGTCTTGTAAGGCTAGCATCAGAATGACACAAATGGGACTAGCAATGCCAGAAACAACTGTCTTATTCAGAGCATGTTCGATCACTTCAGATTCCATGCTCAGTAAAATTCATGGTAACTTCTACGGTATTTTTTTCTTTTAAAAATGTTCAGATTATATAATTATATGATTATCTAATTCATATAAATTAGAACAAGTACAAACTGGTGACAGTGAAAAAACTATCAAGGACAAAGATGTCCTTTTCAATCAGAAATGCTACAAACATAAAATGCCTGGTTTATCTGCCTTAGAGATCCCTTTCCTTATAAAAGTCAACAACTAGACCTAGAAACGTGACTCAGACTTAAGATTTTATAGATCTTAAATTATGAATTCTGTCACAAACGAAGAGCTAAACCAGTTTGAGATAATAACCACAAGTATTTGTGTTAAGCATACACAAGTTCAGAACTTTATTGCAGGCCCTGCTAACTGCTTTCCTCACACTTAACAGTGGAAGAATAGTAGCGGTTCCAGCAAAAAAAATAGGGCAGAAATATGGACAGATACAGCAAACCATTCCCTTCTGAACTAACAGGGAAACAAGACTTGAGCTGATTTGTGTTACCTGGACTAAACGCAAGCAGAGTTTGCTAAAATAGAAGCAAGGCTTAAATTGATTCTTGGTGTCTATATTTCATGTTGAAAATTGGCTTGTAAATCCATGTTTTGATCTATGGTGGCCGTCTCCTTAAGAAAAAGCAAGAGTAAATGTGTAATTTCTCCCTTGACAGCACACAGTGGCGAGGCGATCCTTCTTCCCGCTCCCCTCCGACTTGGGACAGCTCCGCTGCCTCCCATCAGCACTCTTTCTTTCTCGCCCCACGCCTTGATGTCTCCATTTCATTAGTGTGTGCCCATTCATCACGCTGTTACCGTAAGGGTGACTTTGCCCACTTGCATGTGGCAGGCAGGGCCTGGATGACATGGGGTGGCGCTGCCACTCTAAAGGGGGAACGAAGTAGAACTCACACACACACACACGCACACACACACCTGCTAGTAAATGGATGTTGTGGCAGAGGGACAGCTGCATCATTACTGATGTGTAAATGATAAAGCAGTGCCTCTACATCCATCTCTTAACTGTAAATCCAGGGAGTGCTTTATAATCAAGCGGCAGCGATAATAATGTGAAATTAGGTCTCTCTATCAAAGGGGGGAGGCCTTTTAATCACGGCTTAAAGGGTGCAAGCGCTGTTTATCATAATTGAACTGTATCCAGGCTAATTGTGGCCATATTTCACTGTCTAGGAGACAGGCACACTGTCTGAAGAATGAACACCAGAGGCCGAATGGAGCAGGAAACTGCTGTCCAACCAATCTTGGCCCCAAAGTGATGGCACTTCCCTATTCAGGGAGGATATCAATAGATATTCAGAACATCTCCATCACTTTCCTTCTGATTAACCTACAGAGTGCTGGTAACACAGAAAAGCAGCAGAAAAGGAAATTGCAATCTTGACCTACAGAATTTTGCAAATGCATACAATTAAACAGTTCTGTGTGAGTCTACTGCCGCCATCATTTTGTATCAAAAAAATAGAAAGTAAAAAAATAGATGATACAATTATGCAAAATCTGCATTCATGTCACATGCTGTACTTAATCTGAGAACAAGTGCAAAACAGAATCATTATAACAATTATAGGAATAGAGATATTCCTATAATTAGTACATCTTGGCCAATTTAATACATCTTGGCCCATTTAGCCCAGAACAGTATGTAGAAGACCTAAGCGTTATAACAATGGTATCTTAGTAAGGCAAAGTTATTTTAGGGAGTGAGCTGTTGGAAACGCTAATATTAGAACAAGCATGTATTCTTTTTGTCACAAATATTATATCTGCCTTAGCCAGACATTTGGGCATAGCTAAAATGATTATTTATTTATTTATTTATTTGTTATATTTGTATGCCGCCCAACTCCCAAAGGATTATATCCACAAACTTCAATCAAACTAGATATTGCCAAAAAAAATGAAAATAGAAGGGATTCCTCTTCTCTAAGGAGAATCTCATTTGACTGGGAAGACTGACTGGTCTTATATCTCAGCTGTACTTCTGCACAGCAGGGCCTAAACAGTCTCCAAGCAGAGCACAATCATTTAGCAAATATGTTAAATGATTGTTTCTCAATCAGAGACTCATAAGCAAATGTAATACATTTTAAGTGCCACTTAGATAATATGGGTCTAGTGGCCTCACTTTGAGAACAGTCTATAAATGGAATGGTTGGTTTGTGAAGATTATACAGCAGGGGTGTCAAACTTGCGGCATCACATTGTCTTCACGTGATGTATTGCAACTTTCCCCCCTTCACTAAACCGGGAGTGGGCGTGGCCAGTGTGTGACGCATCCGGCCCATGGGCCGTGAGTTTGACACCCCTGTTATACAGATAAAGCAACTTTCTTCCTCCTATCACCTCCCCTTCCCCCCCTTGGCTGAGAATTTGGGCTAAGAATCATGGTAGTTGCAGCCTCAACACCTCTGGATGGCTGTAAGTGAAGGAAGACTATGTAATAATATAATCACATTATATAGCTTTTGATTATTCTAAGTGTCAAACCCTGATAGCAGTGAGTATATATGTGAATCAACTGAGATAATCAATAAATAGATCATATATAAAACACTAAGTTTTCATAGCCAAAAGTTATCAACTGAAAGTATACCATTATACATCTCACACTATTGCGTATTTCCATTAAAATATCCAATCTAAGCACATTAATTCATCGCGTTTGTTGGTGTTTGTAATATTAAATGATTACTTATACGTGTGAATCAGTCATCGTATATATGATACTACGATGATAATTTTTAATTTAATCCCCCATCTCTTCAGACATAAATATATCAAGAAAGGCAATTCTCACATTAACTGAGCTTGAGAGGGCACAAATTAACAAGCAGTAGCATAAGCTACATGGATTCATGAAACTACTCTGGGTCAGTCAAGATAACGGATTGCATAAGGCAGTTTTTCTCATGGTCTGTACAGTAATACCCAGTCTAAGACAGTTCCCTCAGCCCATTCCTCGAGAGATCAAGGAGTTGGAGCCAGAAATGTCACTTTCTCAGTGCAGCAACCTCCCTCTGAAACCATTTCCCCCCACGATCAGATAAACTCCCACTGCCTATCCTTTCCAAAATGGTTAAAAAAAACCCACACATTTCTCCCTTGCAGAGATTTTGGAGAGAAAGAAGTTTAATCGAGGAGCAGCAATTGAAATAATTTAGGTTTGTCACATATCATTTTAATGCTTTCTCAATGTAAGCCATCCGGACTCTGACAGGTAGACACATACACATTTCTGTAATAAATAAATAATCAATTATTCAATCAATCTAATGTGGGAAGGTGAAAACTGGATGGGACAAATACTAGACGTGCTGCACTTATTACATTGTCCCTCGTTTTTTCTTTCTTTCTCCTTTGTAGCTCTTCATCCACTGAAATGAATAAACATTTTTTTTTTAAATCTTTGCTTTTCCCATGAGATGGAGCAATTTTCAGGAAAGCTAAATGTTGGAGCTAAAGGCATTTATATAGATGTTTACTGCCTCCTCCCCCCCCCCGAATATCCTAGTGCAAAGAAAGCGAAACTGAAACAAGAACAACCAAACCCAAACAGCTAGTGCCACCCCCCAAATATTTTATGATCCTCCATTTTAAACTCTGGCTGTATCAAGTTGTCTTAAAGCACCTGGTCAGATGGCTCTGGAAACATGCCATTACAAAGCTTGCTTGCCACAAGTCATTTAGCAAGACTGATTTCAAATCAGCATGAAGGTAAACACGCTTATTACAATTATCCGTGTACAAAAAAATCAACAACAGCCGAACAACTTTCTAATATGCAATTACAGCCGCTTATTGATTTTACAATGTAATCTGCTCCGATTGATTTAATAACACAATTATAGGCTGGCTCTCGGGATATTAGTGCAGGAGATTTTCATAAACTCCAAAGCAAAAAACTAAGCGGCTTTTAAAACAACATCGTCAGATAGCTGTTTGGGGAATTATTAGCTATATGAAATCTCCTAAATCTCCTCGTTGTTACCTTGAAAAAGGATTTTCTGTTACAAAAATGGCAATTGAGAATAAGAAACGTCTGATGATAGACCGTTGGAAGCTTTACCCGACCCTGATAAGCTTCAACAATGGGCCCAGATGGCCACGCGGAGATCTGCTTTTCAAACACTGGGAAAGGAACTCATTCAGGTTCACATATGTGCATATGCATATAGAGAATGGGCATACTACATTTAGACATATTGGTATGATAGTAAGACAGAAGAACACAAACTTCCTAGCCAAAACTTTTTAACTGTTAAGAAGCCGTGCAATTTCTGTTCATTTCTGCAATTGCCAGATTACACAGTTGTTTCCAATTTGCTCTTCAGATGTAATGTTCAACCCAATTTGAATGACATCACATTCTATTGTTCATGCTCAACTTCTACATTGGGGGTTCTTGACCTTCCCTTATTTTGTTCCTCTTGAATTATTCTGGTTGGTCCTAAAATTCATCCCTCGATTACTGCACTGCAACATTTTGAAATGGATAGAATTAATTCTCTAAAAGTGGTCCAACCTCTTTTTCCATGAGTGAGTTGAACTGGAATGTACGGCTTTTCCTTCTTGATGTCAATGTTGTCAAAGATTCACAGACTACCAAATCAATGAGTGTAGCATCTATGGCATATAGTCGCTCTCAAAAGAAAGAAAGCATGCCTAGAATTGCTACTGTTTAGGAACTTACAGAAACTTATGCATCCTGGTACTTAAGTACCCCTGGTGATGCTGTCAAACTAATTACAGACGCTTTGTTATGCCTTTTGTTGTATGTGGTAAGAGACAAATTTAATTCTGTATGCAGGCTGAAAATAGAGCATATCAATACAGGTAGTCCTCACTTTCTGACCTCAGCTGGGACCGGCAGCTCCATTGCTAAATGAAATGTCACATGACCATACCCAACATCAGTTCATCAGTTCCAGCTGTGGTCGCTACAGGTCATAAAGCATGACATCACATGACAGCAAGTTGCTACTTCCTGTCAGCTACCTCACTGACTTTGCTTGTTGGAAACCAGCTGTGAAAATCGCAAATGACAATCGCATAACTGTGGGCTGCTGTGGCCAATGAAAATGCACACCTGTTGCCAAGCACCGAAATTGGAATAATGTAACTATGGCGATTCTGCATCAGTTGCAACTTCAAGGACTGGTCATAAGTCTCTCTTTTCAGCACCATTGTAACTTCAGTTGCTGAATAAATAGCAATAGCAATAGCTCTTATTTATATACCGCTTCACAGTGCTTTCCAGCTCTCCCTCTAAGAATGAATGCTCGGTAGGCAAGGATTATAGTGGTACCTTGGTGCTCAACTGCTTTGAAACTCATCAAATTTGGTACTCAATGCATTTTTATGTTTGTCCCAGCATTCATCATTTGTTTGGTACTCAATACACAAGCTAGAACTTATCAATATCAGCTGTCTTGTGACTCCCTGCATTATTCTTTATGGGAAAAATTTATTTGGTATTCATCATTTTTGGTACTCATTGCGCCTCTCAGAACCAATTAAGGATGAGTACCGAGGTACCACTGTACTATATTTGAAATAAAACAAAAACACGAGGAAATATACTAAATAGAATGAAACTAAAACTAACTCAACCCAGGCTACTTCTCTCAAGGAATATTCTGAGGCAGCCAATTGTGGAATTGCCAGCATCTACTCATAACAGCTTTCTCCAATTCCACTGCAATGAGTCATGTTAATATTAGTTCCACTGGCCAGAGACGGCTGGTGAACTTGATTGCTTTTGTACAAGGCAAAACGAGGTTGGCCTGGATTTATTTATGGAATTTGTAGGCCATCCCTACCCAATTCCATAAATAAATTTATTGGGGGGGAGGGGCTCACAAAGTATAATATAAACAGATTAAACAAGGTATAATATAAAAAGGTATAATATAAAAAGATTAAACACAAAGAAATTGTGTTTCCCAAAATGTAAAGTCTAGGGGAAAAAAAGAATCCAAAATGCCACATAGAGTGTCCCCCACTCTGCTGCGGTCAATTCAGCTGGATCTGTGCAAGCACTTACCGACACAATGAAATCTCCTGAGATCTATTCAGTCCCATAAAGATGCAGGCTGGTACATCTCCCTCCTTCCTCCCACCAACTCAAACTAAAATGTACCACATGTTCAGATCAACCGATAAACCTACCTTTCTTAGTCTTGCCCATGGGCAAAGAATAGTTCCTAAACACACAATATGCACGTGTTTCATTCTTGGCCTCCGATGTATTTGCCAGCTTTATGGGCCTATTTTTCTTGTCAAGCTGACAGCACTGCTAAGTGGATTTCTCTGTGATATGCGGACAGATTATCACATTACCCAATGTCCAACACAAACATATTACTTTATATTCAATAGCTCTAATGAATATAAACTGCTTTTTCTCTTTTTGGGAGGGGAAGGAAGCTGGTGGGAGGGGGCAATCTATAGATTTTTAATGAGGGCTGCTATTTACACGCTCCTCTTTAAAACAGGTTTAGGTGCAGCCCCTGGCTGGAAAATCAATGCTGTTATTGTTGGAATATTGTATATTGATATTGTAATAATAAGACACAATTGATTTAGGGGTGTGTATGGATGGGGTCAACCCAGGGTTACTTGGCCTGCAGAGTGGCTCTACTTCTCCAAGTGGACCATTTATTTTAGGTGGCCCATTTTCCCTTTCAAACCCAGTGAATAGACTATCTCCGTCCTTATTCTCCAACAGCCACACATTCAACGAAAGAAGAATGTCCAGAGTACTATAACAATGAACATATAAATAGTCAAGGAGGCAGGCATAGGCTCTCATCAGAAAGAAACAAGCAGCTGAAGTCAATCCCAAATGTAAGAATTAGATTCCTGATGGATTTTTGAGAAGTAGGGGCCCATTCCTTAATTTGTATTGAAAAACGGTTGTTGCTAAACTTCATCAGAATCCTAAGACCATTTTCCACACTGGCTAACACTGAAAGCTACAGAACAGTAGAAGGGGCTCCCATTCATTTATTTGTTCCCATGCCTGAGATGTGTGATCTTGCAGGATTTGAGGACAAGTCCTTGTGTTGATCAGCAATGACCTAGATTTTGTAAAAATGCATTTTTAAAAGTGATGACATGGGCAGTAAAGTTAAAATGCTATTTAGGAAGACTATATTTGAATTACAGATCTTCCTTCCCAACCAGTTCCTATTGTGAAGCAAGTTATAGAAGAAAGGTTTCTCTGCGTACCACATATGTTTCCCAGATCATGAGACAGGATGTGAATTGTATGCAGTGAAGTGAGAGTGGCCAATGGGAAAGGAGAGGAAAAAGAAGATAAGGAGGCCATCTGGGTACCCCAGTGAGCAGTGTACCTTTTCCACCTGGAATGGTTAAAAGATTAAGGTCAGCTCTGTCTTTTTTATAGATAAAAAAGTTTAAATTCTGACCTCTGCAGATGTGCAAACACCAGACTGGTGCAAGACATAGCTAGGCACTTGGGGGACATTAAGACTAGTGGTGCTGGTTAAAATAGTCCCTTTGGAAATACGAATGAGATGCCGGAACTAACAAGTGTACATGCCCGGCCTTGGGAAATGTGCTCATTTGGAGGGAAGCTGGCTGCACCTGCATTATAGCCACTAAGACAGATCACCCAGCGGCCTGGGCTGAGCAGGTCCATATTTAAGCTGTCCCCATGCTTTATGGTCTGTACAGGAGCTGATGCAGAGGGAGCGAGAGGCTATTTGTCACTGCTGGAATGGCAGATTCCTGTTAATGAATAATATCAGTGCTCTCTTTGTACAACAGCTCTTAGCACCGGGCATAGTGTTAGTGGGGGGAACATCCATTGGACAGCTGCCTTGTTTCCAACTTCCTTTTATTTGCCTTTATTACCATCTGAAGGTTCTGTATAAACAGCTCGTGTACCCTTACCTAGTTTGTGCCAGATTTTTAGTATTAAAATAGAATCTCCTAATTCTACTTGCACAATCACAAGAAAAGGTTTTTCTGTCTTGTTTTTTATTTTAACATCTGCCTTTGCAGCTAAGCCCATAATTAAAACTACCATCCTACCCCAGGTCCATAACTGAAGCACTATTGTGCATCTGAAAGAATATTAACGTATTTTTCTCTTTTCAAGAGACAGGTGGTTTTGCAGCACTACCTTATATCTCACATTAATGTTCACTCCTTTAATCCTTCCAGAGGTAAGCTTCAAATCAAATTCATTCAAGATCCCAGCTTAAACATGAACCATCAGTCTGATGTAGTTGCAGCAAAGACAATGCTATCTTAGGGCATATTAATCTAAGCAAGAAGTCCAATTAAGAGTATAATTGTTTCATTATACTGCTGCACTCAGACCAAAGTTGAAGAATAGTGTCCATTCTGGGTACCACAAAAAGGGCAAGGACAAATTGGAGTGAAATCAGAAGAGGGCTATCATGGTGTAGAAACCAAGCCCAACAAGATTAATTAAAGGTGTGGGCATGTTTAGCTTACAAAGGAGACAACTGCAGGGAAAATGCAATAACAATCTTCAAATACCTGAAGGTTTATCACATAGAAAAGGGGGTAGATTTATTCTCTATTGTCCCAGAGGGCAGATCTAAAACTAATAGGTTAAAATTGCAAGCAAATAGGTTCAGGCTAGATGTCAGAAAAAACCTCCTGATTGTATGAGCTGTATGAGCCAATCAGGGGTGAAATCCTCCCGGTTCGGCCTGGTTCGGGCGAGTAGGTAAGGATTGCAGCAGCTGGTTCGGAGAACCGGGATGGCAGCGTGAAGCTCCACCCACCTGCCCCGACATCATCACTTCCTGGTTTTTTTAAAAACTTTTTAATTAATATTTTCATTGCTAGGTGACCTGAAAGAAAGAAAGAGAAGGGGGGGAGGGAGGGAGGAGGAAGGGAAGGGAAGGGAAGGGAGAAAGAAAGCGAAAGAAAGAGAGAGAGAGGTGTTAGAAGGAAAAAATCAGGACTCACTTTCCAGCCGGGAGATCGCTTGGCAAAGAAGAAAATGCTATCGCTTTAAATCAGGACTCTCTAAACGTAGCCACATGGCTGGCTGAGGAATTCTGGGAGTTGAAGTCCACAAGTCTTAATGTTGCAAACTTTGGAGACTCTTGCTTGAAATCTAAGTGCCACTGTCACATTCAGGGGTGAAATGCTCCCGGTTCAGCCGTGCCTGCGGGTCGCCGGATAGCCGGTAGCGACAGAAGCGGGAGACTTCACCCACCCGCCTGGATGCCGCCATTTGGGTTCTTTTACCCTCTGCGCATGCGCAGAATGCTTTGCACATGCGCAGAGGGTAAAAGAACCCAAATGGCGGCGTCCGGGCGAAGGCTCCCGCTTCCGATGCTATCAGCTGTCCGGCAACCGGCAGGCAAGCCCGAACCCGGAGCATTTCGCCCCTGGTGCCACGCCCCCTTTGTCAACTCATCCCGCGCGGGGAGGGGGCGGGGAGGGGGGTGCAGCAGCAGGAGGGTCGCGGTGGCGGCGGGGGGGTCGCGGCATTAGAAAGGTTGAGAACCACTGCT